>JAVTVY010022378.1:0-99824 GCA_036873755.1 Hanleya hanleyi
CAGGGCTTCGTGTTTAGCGTGAGTGATAGCTCACCTGCATGCAAACACTCGCGTAAATTCGTGTCACGAGAGTGATTTTTAGCTCACGTAAACTGTCATATTTTATATTGTATTATATTGCAACCACTCGCCTGACTTTCAAATACCCTCTCCTAAATATTTTGATGTGGGCTATTTTTAGCTCGCGTACTTAATTCTAAACACGAAGCCCTGGGATAGTAGAAGTTACACAGTCATTTATGTTGGGTTTTCAGAGAATGGGCAAGTGAACCAGTCATGTGACCCACCAGCCTTATTAGGGAACGTCCGCAGCAAGACGATGCCTCTACAAATGTCCCTCAACAGACCCAAGCTGGGACGCCGATCCATGCAGATGAACAATGGCGACCGTCTCAAAGTGGCCAAAGATTTTGTTGACAAAGCTATACGAGTGAGTACATGTTTTGATATCTATATCTGCCGTATATATTTAACATATATTATAGGCTATGGATGCCTTTATAAGTTACCTGTATATAATATTTTTGTGGCTTGGATAACTTGGATGGACTGGTGTAAAAAGCTCAAATGCTCCCTCTCCCCTGCTCCTGGATGAACTGTCCCTTGTCTTTGCTTTAACACAGAAAGGGGAAGACATGTTACCCTGTACCATCTCTTTGACCCAATTGTCCCTGTCATTACACCGATCATCTCTGATCTGTCAACTGTAGTAATACACTTGTTCCTCATTATAACACTGTTCATTATAAAGAGGATTCACTACAGCGACACCTCTCTTGCGTCCCCCAATGTATATTTGTAACATATGTACTGCTATTCTGAAGAGTCAATATAGTGCAACTCACGTATATTGCGGTCAATATATTGTTTCCCAACTTCGGCATTATAATGAGGGAGAATTGTATATCCATAACTATATTTATGGATCCATTCAAAGTTATGGCATCCATGTTGCAAGCAGGTCAACTTTCCCTTGAAATAAACCCCTTAATATGAGGAAATGCGTTTCTTGTGATCGATCTTTTAGAGCATTTACTGTACTCCATCTAATAATTCAATCGCCCTATCAAAATTCAATCACACCCAATTCCGGGGACAAAATTCAGTAGGCTGTTCTAATAAATTTGATCACTCTCTAAAATCATTGATATAACAAAGAAATAATGGATTATCCGCATTATTTCGGACCATTTTGTCAACTTTCTGTTCTAATGAATTTGATCACCCCCAGATTTTATGGTGGAAAATTTTACTTCCTGTGATCGAATTATTAGAGGGATCACTGTAATCATTATTCCATGGACTACATGTAATCACTTGTTATGCCCCCCCCCCCTCTAACTAGAGGGGGGGCATATAGCGATCGCTTTGTCCGTCCGTCCGTCCGTCCGTCCGTTGTCCGTCCGAATTTCTTGTCCGCGCAATATCTCGGTTAATATTTGATGGACAGGATTGAAACTTGCATGGAATTTGCCCAGTGCCTCGTAGTTGTGCAGCGTAGAGTTTTTTTCCGAGTTCCGGTATAATTTTCAAGAGTTATGGCCCTTTTTCTGAAATCTCTGTGAATTGGACTTGTCCGGGCTGGATCTTGGTTAATATTGTATGGACAAGTATGAAATTTGCACGATATGTGGTCAGTGCCTCACAGTTGTGCAGCGTAAAGTTTCTTCACGTTTCGCTTATATTTTCAAGAGTTATGGCCCTTTGTTCTTGAAATATCCATGAATTGGGACTTGTCCGGGCTGGATCTCGGTTAATATTGTATGGACAATTATGAAATTTGCAGGATATGTGGTCAGTGCCCTGTAGTTGTGCAGCGTGAAGTTTTTCCACGTTTCGCGTATATTTTCAAGAGTTATGGTCCTTTTTTCTTCAAATCTTTGTGAATTGGGACTCGGTTAATATTGTATGGACAAGTATGAGATTTGGATGATATGTGGTCAGTGACCCGTAGGTGTGCAGCATGAATTTTCTCTGCTTGCGGTTATGTTTTCAAGAGTTATGGCCCTTTGTTTATCAAATCTAAGTGAATGGGATATATTTATTTTTCCAGGCTGGATCTCGGTCCATAACCGATTTGAACCAGGAAAATGGCTATATTATATGTTATTATACATTCCAAAGCAGACAACATAGGTCCTGAAGTATGAAATTGCTCCAAAAGAGTGAATTGGGTGCAAAATTCAAAGTTCACTGATCGCTTCGTAATTTCACCACAATATACTCCCAAGGAATGTAGGTCTCATAACCAGGTCACATTTTCGGATTTGGCGAAGCCCTGGCGACCATCTTGCATCGAAACATCGTATTATCACTTGTTGGTTGATACTTGGAATATGTATTATGTGAGGCATGGCAAAAAAGTGACTGAAACAGAATTTTTATAATTATCCAAATTAGGCCACCAACCAATAAAGAACAGAACAATGGCGGGGCAGTGTCGGATTAAAGCGGAAGGGGGGGCATACAATTGAGCAATCTCTGATTGCTTCCTTCCTGTGTTTGTGAAAACAATAATTTTACCACTACATCAAGATGACATTTCAGACATAATGTGATTACTTTTCTTCCAGAACAAGAAGGTATTCACAATACAGGGGGGCTACTCGTCTGTTCGGAACGGCCTTCGACAGAGGGGGTGGGTGGAGAAGTTTTACAGGCTGACAGCCCCCTCTAAAAAGGTGCCGGGAACGAAGAGAAAGCGAGGGTCAGACGATGACGATGATGATGACAACGATGATGATGATGGTGATGTAACCGATGATGACGGTATGATAATTCTTACAGTTAATATCCTATTAATTATAAGATACTTATTATAAAAAAAGCATATAATTGTGAAAACACTTTCTTGGTGAAGGACAGATACTATTGCTGGATGGACAATCGATATTTGGTTGACCCCACAACCCTCTGAGTGTGACAGGCTCCTGTTGCTTCAGACCCTACCCGTGTGGTTTCTGGGTGTGAAAAGGAATGGGAACCAAACGTTGTGATATGACTGAAATAGTGTTGAAAATGACATTAAATCATATTCACTCCCTCACTCATCGCTTTTGCTTCAGTACATACTGTTGAGAAGCAACAGGATCTTGTTAATGTGATGTCTAGCACTGTAATGTCACTTGTTTTTATTGCACCAATGTAAACGTCCTGTCTGTGTCTTGTGGGTCGTCCTCAGTGTTTTATTTGGCGGATGGCAGGTGTCTGGTTCCATGTTGCTTCAAAGATTGGCTACTTTGAAGCAACAGGAACGCAACTCAGCTTGGCGGTTCCTTCTCGGTTCGTCACTGTATGACTGAAGTATTGTTGAAAGCGACATTAAACTTGAAGCACAGGAGTAAATGCAGGGACTCTTAACCACTCAACCACCTCACCATAATTCTATTTTATGAAGATCTCTTTGTTTCGGTAACTTTACAGAGGGACTAATTTTCGGAATTCTATCATTGCATGCAAACTCCCTTCAACTTGTCTGACCAGAGCTCAAAATATAGCATCTTAACCAATCAACAAGGGAGACGGCATCATGGAGGTTGTTTGTTTCATGGTATCCTGTTTGCCCCAAGTTTGTCATTATAATGAATGGAGAATAGGTGTCATTATAATGAATATTCTGTTATGAAGATTGTGCTTATAAAGAGGTTTCGCTGTTTGAAAATGATCAAATAAATAATAAATATTTTCTTTCCATATTTTTGTCATGAACAGATGCACACAAACTAGAAGAACCTAAAATCCCACCATGGGAGGAAGAAGATGGTCTCTATGGCATAATGGTGAGTACCATGGAGCAAATGTTTGCAAATCTTAAACAGATATGGGGAAAACCAGCAGTTTGGTAAAATAAACGGTCTATAATATCTTTGCAGAATATACATTCACAGTACGCAGATGTATTCTGACATATGACGAGGCATGACTTCACATTAAATCGTCAGATTTTGACACTTTCTGACTTTTAATATTCCAATTTTTTAGACCATTAGTTGAACCATAACATGGAAAGAGTCGCCAATTCATAAAAGTTCATTTCATATTTATAATGTTGAATATCTTGTTAATTCTAAAAACCAAGAGTTCGGTGGAATTTAGTGTCAGTCACAATCAAGGGAGATAACTTTAGTTTCAATCACAATAAAGGAAGATAACTCAAGAGAAAAATACTAAATAAAACATCAAACATTCCTTGAAAATATGGATATTATGTATGGATAATACTATCAGGGAGATGACGTTAAATTATCTCCCTTCCTTTTTGATTTCAATTGCTATATTGTTGAACGTGATGTTCAATCTAATTCTGTCTCTCTTCTACCATGTAAATGTGTCATCAGGTTTTTCTGATTCCATGATCGCACTTTGACTATCTAGTAGTAAGAGCGTCCACCTTGCAAGCAGAAGGCCCTGAGCTCTATCCACTTGGCCGAGTTCCCCCATGAGACTTAAAAAAATTGAAGTTGTTGCTTTCTCAGTTGGTGCTCAGCATTACTAGGATAGATCAAGGGCTGGTTGCCCTGGTGTCAGGATAATGTGACAGTGAAGTATCATTGTCTGCCTATGGCATGGTGCTTTAGTGAGGCAGCAGGATGAAAAGTTGGCATTGGGACCACTCTGTCACATGCAGGCATACCATCATGATAGGACTGAAAAGCAACGTTAAGTCATATTCACTCACTCACTTGATCATTCTGATTCCATGATATCTATTTTCACCAAGTTAAGTAAATATTCAAGCAGTTTTCGGATGTTGATTCACTAATTTTTTGGTAACTTTAGGAAATTTCAAAATTGTTATTAAGTTAACTTATAGTTTCTGTTTTGCACGTAACAGTCTCGAATGGTGAGGAATGTCAACCCGACCTTTATCTGGGTGCTGAGGCGTGATGCCATCGATTATCGTTACCTGCTCAAAGAACAAATGGTGAACCACTTCTGCAAGGCTGGCTCCTTCACTACCAAGGTAAGTGGTTTTCATGGCATTCAAACACAATCAAGGGAGATAACTTTAGCCTGAGTCACAATCAAGGGAGATAACTTTAGTCTTAGTCACAATCAAGGGAGATAACTCAAGAGAAAAAAATATGAATAATTGCTTGAACATTCCTTGGGAATATGCCTTAGTTTACAGGCTTATATTCTCCACTTATCACTCCCCGAAAAAGGAGAAGTTAACTTTCAAACCTGACTGTGATGTTACTGGTTGACTGCCATGATTGTGATCCCTGGCACATTACTTTTGCATGGATTTTATATCCAATAAATGGATAAGGTTTAAAACAAATGTTCTGACTGAAAGGCCGGGCTCTTGGGAGAAATTCAAAAGTTAATAAAAAAACAGCTATAGCAACTTGAATAGTTCCTACTCATAATGCCGACTGTGTTTCTCTGATGTCACCTCCATCAGTGTACAGTACGGGTGGCAATCCTGTCAGAATAAATCTATCATGCTGATGACCAATTATGCTTTCTCTCTCAAAATTTATTTCATGAGCAATATGTCGTATTACCAAAATTTTCTGTAGGATTTCACAAAATTCTATCGAGAAACATGAGAATTTGCAATTTTCCCCCAAAAACTCGTTCAAATAACAAAAATATGTGGATATACCCTATTTCTTCCAATTTTTCGAGCAGCATTTCCAGACTTAGAAGAAGAAAAAACGTCTTTATGCCAACTGAGGTTAAATACTGTGGCATGGATATGTTATATTTCTCCGTAGAACTGAAAAGATAAGTAGTGAAATTTGTAGAATGTCCCTCAGCAGATGCTTGAAGTTTTGCCATCTGAATAATTAGAAATAGGTAGGGTTAAGTTTTGGGCTAGCCTACACATAATTTATCACTAACGACTTCAGGCCCTGGATAATATTTAAGATCTTCCATGTCTATGGTATTGTCTGTATTTTTTGTATGTGAACTGTTTATTGAATGTTTCATGATTTCAATAGGTGGGTCTATGTGTCAATATGAAGAACGTGCCGTGGTATGAGCAGGCCGACCCCGACGCCTTCTTCCCTCGCTGTTATAGACTGAGTCATGATGAGGACAGGGAAGAGTTCATTGGTCAGTCCAACTATTGTCTCTATGCTACAGTACATCCTCTAATAATTCATTCATTCACAGGCAGTGCAATTGATGTTTCTAATACATGAGTAGTGTGACTAACGTCACAGGACCTACGAAGTAGAGTAGGCATTAGGACTCCCGACGCATACTGAACTCTTGGAATGCCCCCCCACCACCAAGTTGAAATCCTGCCTATATTGAGATGGGCACAGCCCAAGTAAGAATCACCAGTGATTTTCATCAAAAATCACCAGACATTTTCATCAAAAGTAGGTCAGCTCAGAACTTGCTGGTAACATTGAGTGAGTGAGTGAATAGAATTTAACGTCGCTTTCAGCAATATCACGACGAACCAACTAAGCACCACCCAGCCCTTGCTGGTAACAGTCCTCTAATGCACGTTCATGCCAAAAATCAAGGTTCTAATGTCAACGGTTCTCCTTATTTTGCTGACGAAAGGACTCGGATGTACTGACTCACTCATTACCGGACAATTTGCAAATGAGAACCTACTTCGTAGGAAAATTTGATCATACATGAAAAAATAAGTCAAATAGTGGATTTTTCGCAAGATTTTGAACCATTTTGTCAACTACCTGCTCTAATAAATTTGGTCACCCCCAGATTTTATGGTGGGAAATTTCACTTCCTGTGGTTGAATTATTAGAGGGATTACCCTAAGAAATAGTAGAGTTGTTATGGTCAGACTACGTACAGGGTTCGTACACCACCCCGAAAACCATGTCGTCTCGAAAATTTGGCTCACAGAGTCATGGCCTTGAAAATCCATCTGCATACACAAGTCGACTTCTCAAGTCAGACTTCGAATTAACCTCGATATATCAGTCCAGCAGTTCCATTCAGAATAAATTATCAACAGATATGAAATGCCATTGGCATCTTGTGTCGTATGAGTACAACAGTATGAGTACCTGTGTCGTATGAGTGAGTTATTGGCCAATCCTACCACCATATTGGGAGGAATAACGTGTATACGGAGATGTCACCATGCACACTGTTGTTGTGTATGCTCTGATTGGCTTGTCTCTGGGTTGTAGATGAAACTTACACCTTCGATTTTGAGTGCTTTAGGTAATCCGATCTATCAAAGCGACTTAGAAGTGTGAACAGAGTAATCGGCTACTGCAAAGTCCTTGAAACATTGTCTAACTCCTTGAAACTAAGATTGTTATGATAATAAATATATGCTGCTGTCGGTGACTTTGGTTTGCTCTGACTGTAGTCGGGACATTTCTCAACAAGTGAATCAGTTGTTGACGTCACTCTCCAGTAAATATTTTGTAGTAATTACAAATTCACAAATGTGGAAATACTGTCAATATTTACCTATAAGAACCACCTGAAATTCCTAAACATGTCTTGTAATAGAGTTTCTGTTCGTTTATTCCATCAACAGATGACTACAGATTGACAGCGTGTATGAACGTTCTTAAAATAATCATCCAGCAGTCAATGGACGGGCCCGAGTCTGAACGTGAAGATGACATCTCATCCGACCAATCAGCTTCCACCAAACAAACTCCAATCCCTGCAACTTGTACAAACCCAGAGTGTTCAAATTCTTCACCAGATGGTGAGGAAGGCAATAAGTGTGTGCATATACAGAACATTGAATCGGAACAGGCACAGGCAAAAGTTGCAGAAGAGCATGTTCAACGATCGCAAACCCCTAAAAGTAAGTTCATGATCTGGGGAGACTTTACAATGGGGGTTAAATGTGAAATGCAAGGTTTTCATATTTTCCTTTTTATTTTCTTCATGGGCCTTTTAGTGATTGCAATATCAGCCTAACTACTTCATTTGATTTTAGTTGAAGTATTTGGTCTCCTGGTAGCTTTTGAAGAGTGCTTCGAAGTTGGTATCTCAATATCGATTATCTACCCTTGTTTGATGCTGGTTTGTGATGTCACATCAGACCACCTGGTCAGTCGTCAATACTTGTAACGTTTAGTCTCCGGTCGGCTGGTCTGACGTGACGTCACAATCAAGGAAAGATAAGCCATGATGTTTTGCAAATCTGAATTCAGCTGGGCTAGGGGTACCAACTTTGAGAAAAAAACTAGCAGACAAGATAATTCAAATTAATCCAAGTGAAGTAGATATACTGGTATTTCTGTCATCATTCAACCTTTATTAAATGTAAAACGGAGAATTTAAAAACCTTTGCATTTCACCTTTAAGTAGAATGTGCAGCTGGATGATGCTTGAAATTAGTCCGGTTTCTGGTCCATCACTTTTCTGATGGTGATATATATTAAGGCTGAATAAAATCAATTCCTAGCTTCACAGGCACTACGAAAAAGTTCAGTTAAGTTTTAATGTTTAGCACAACATTAGATTCAAGCTGGAAGGTTAATGTTTTTTGTTTAGGCTGGACTTAGATTTTGGTATCGAATCCCATTCCACATCATGATTTAACCTAAAGCTTTTGCACGAACCATATTTGCCCAGGCATTTCACACCCACATATCAGACCAAATTTCGATTGTACATGTATTCATAATGACATGTATAAGCTTACTTTTGGAAAAAAAAGTAATCTTTATTTCAAGTTTTATAATATAGTTCATCTTTCAATCCAACTTCAACATCACTGACAAAGAAGTCAAATTTTTATAACAATATGTATTGTCATTGCCAGTGATGTGTAACCTGAAGGGCTCGATCTTTATGCGAAGCCAAAACCCAAAACAGCGAGCTGCTGGGTTACACATAACCCTTGTTTCCAAAAAGTGCCTTTGAGGCTAAATATAAATTATATTCAACCTAACTGAATGTAGAACCAAAGCCTTTGATGTCATTCATTCGATACGCATGTTTCAAAACTCCAGTGTTCCATGCAAGCAGTTTTGATATTACTTTCCACAGATAATCGAGAGCTATTCACCATTCTTAAACACCATGCCTGGCAATTTGGGTACAAAGACACACGATTGACAAATGAGACCTGTTGAGAGCAGATTTGCTCCGAAAGACGTGAGGCTGCATGTCCTGGAAATGAAGAATTAATATGTATTTCACGATCTTCAATTTCAGCGAGCAGAAGTAGTAAAAAGAAGAAAAAGAAGAGAGTGATTGTGCCGCTGAAAGCTTTAGAGCTGTCGATGGGTCAATGTGAGAAATTCCTCCACTCGGAAGATCACAACGACATTGATGATGCTGAGGATGTAAGTATATTATATATGGTGCACTATGGTGACTACGGAGGGAGGGAGGGAGGGATTTGGCTTAATTAATGTCACACTCAAGGTTTTTCACTCATATGGTGACAGTCAGTTTGGTTGAAGAGGAAGCCGGACAGAACCCACCGCCCGTCGGAGAGTAACTGACAAACTTCCACACATGGACCAGCTGGGCTTGAACCTGTGCCTGTTTAGCGGTGTGAGGCTAGTGGTCACCAGCGAACCGCCTTAAACCACTCTATGGTCACCAATAGTCAAATAATCTTGATGCAAACCTGTTGTATCCATATTTCATCTCAAAAGAGAATGCTTGTACCGTTACTCCAGGGCACATGACATGTGTCTAGTATTTAATTGAAACCCTTTCTGGGAAAATCTAATTGAAAAGTAGAAATTTTTTTCATCTCCTGCCCATTTTTCAGTGAAATCTGTGAGAGTGATTTCATTGAAAGACACTGTCCCATCTTCCACGTCGCGCAAACAAGTTATAATGGCTGTAAAAACAGGGACATTGACCTACCTGTTTTGACAGATTTTCTGGCTGTAAACGAGTCATAATGTTCACGCCTGCCATAGGGCCATAACTCAGGCAGTTAAAAAGTCACACTGTAGGCGAACCCAGCCATCGATTCACATACGTCTGTTTGAAAGACTGAAAAAGTCACACTGTAGGCGAACCCAGCCACCGATTCACATATGTCTGTTTGAAAGACTGACGATGCCAAACAGGATGGTACTATGGATACCAGCAACCATAATGGTAGGAAGATTTCTCCCATGGTCAAAAACTGTCAGCCTCTCTTTAATTCAGAGAAGCCATTAATAACTTCGCAACCTTAGAAGCTGATCTGAACTTTACCATGCAAATATGATTGGAAGTAGTGAACAGCCTAGGTCTAGATAATTGATGCCACTCTAATCCCACCATACAGGATTCTAACGGTCTTGGAAAATCCAGGAAAGTCATGAAATTTGAACATCAGTTTTCTGATGTGTACAGTGTGACCAACGTCACAGGACCTACAAAGTAGGGCAGGCATTATGACTCCGACACGAACTGAACTCTTGGAAATCCCCACCCCCAGTTAAAATCCTGCCTATGTTAAGATGGGCACTGCCCAAGTCAGAATCACCAGTGATTTTCATCAGCCATATTGGATTTTAAGCAGTTGGATCTTCGATTTTTTTGTCCGGACAATAACTCGTGAACGATTTAACCGATTGACTTCAAACTTGGGGTGTGCCTTGACATTGGTGAGAGGACGGTTGAGATTGTTTTTCAGCATTGTGCGTAATCTAATATGGCTGCCGTCGGCCATATTGGATTATAAGCAGTTGGATCTTGCCGGTCAGTTACTCGAACGATTCAACCGATCTACTTCAAACTTGGGGAGTCCCTTGACCTTGGTAAGATCCCGGTTAGGATTGTGTTTCATGAACGAGCATAATCCAATTTGTATGTTGCATTTTAAGCAGTTGCATCTTGTATGGACAACAACTCTAGAATAATTCAACTGATCGACTTCAAACTTGCAGTTTGGCTTGACATCGATGAGAGGACAGTTGTCATTGCTTTTCAGTTACCTGTCCACCATCAGTCATCTTAGATTTTCAGCATTTAGATCTTGTCTGGACAATAACTCCAGAACGATTCAACCAATCTACTTCAAACTTGGGGAGTGCATGGACATTGGTGAGAAGACAGTTGGTATTATGTTTTATGGATGTGCATAATCCAATATGGGTGCCATCTGCTGTATTAGATTATGTTCAGCTCATCAGCGATATCTCCAGTTTCAAATCATACTCTTCATCAATGATATAAGATATCATCGACCAAAAAAAATCGACCATAGAGGTCCATGGCCCCCGCAGCAGCAGCGCCAGTTATGGTGGATGTAATCCACCATAACCGGTGCTGCTAGCGGGGGACATGGACCTCTATGGTCGATTTTCTGTTTTTGTTTTGGATCATTTGATTAAACTTGAGCTTCCGAAGCAGTCACACAGGAAACTATTTGTTGTAATTACTTACTTTTCCCACCAGTTTGATAGCCCTGCCTTCAAGTGTATTTGTCATACAGAGAATGTGGAATTTTATACATCTACCACTTTCAGTCTTTGAGATCCTAGGTTTTCGGGGGTTTTTCTAGGTAGACCTGTATCCTGTGACCATCTCTTTATCTGTAATTCATCAAAGATGATAAATCAGTTGACAAATATGCAATTGTTACTTTTTTCAGACACGGGTGCTCTTGCCAGTCCAGTGGGATCAGTGGATCCAGTGGCACTATGAGCTTGTTCAGTAAGTTCTGTCTCCTCTATCTCTGTACGGCTGAGTTTAATAATGTTTCTTAAAATGTTTTAATCATGATCTCTTGGTAAATTAACTCCAGTCAATATTAATTAATCGTCGATTCCAGTCTAACTTATTTTACTGTGCCTATATTGGAGGACTGTCTCAATAATATTGTTGTTACAGCAATTCTAGAAGAAAAAAAAAGTTTAATCAGGACTCTTGCTCATAGCCTGTATGTTACAGGCCCGTAGCCAAGGGTGATTTAAGGGGTTCAGGTGAACCCCACTTTGGGGAAAAAGTTCCATAAAGATGCTCTTTTCAGATGGAAGTGAACCCCCTGATGTGCCCTTTTCATGGGACAGCAAACCACCCCTCAACATATCCTGGCTACAGACCTGTGTTATATCTCTATCTCTGTATTTGCAGCGATAACGGGATAATTATGAATGTTCCGGCCCATTTGATTGGCCAATGCGAGAACTTACTGAACCGACTGAAGACTCGCTGTCCACAGCTCGAAATGGACGGCACGAAGAACGTGTGGATAGTCAAACCAGGCGCCAAGTCACGAGGACGAGGTATGGCATACTGCTGGACCCCAACCCCTCACATATTCTGGCATATTACATCATTCTACACTTATTCAACCCACCCACTACCATCGGGAGCATGTTCCCAACCCCATGGCAATGAGCCCCTCCCACTATCTCCTAAAATAATCACTATATAGCTGAAATATTACTGAACACAACGTTATTCCTCAATTCTCACTCTCTCTAAGCCTTGCCCGACCCCATACTCTCATATATTCTGGGAGCTTACATCATGCTACACTTATTCAATGCATCCCAATACCCCATACAGAAGAGACCGCTTCTGTTTCAATGTTCAAGGTTTAAATTTGCATGCTCAGACTTTCATCCACTTTCTGATTCACTTGTCCATCTGTCTTCAATTGAACCTTGTTGGAACATTTCTATTGGTCCATTCAAAATTTTGAAAATAAATCAGACATTTTCATTGGTTTGTGGAAAGAACTGGACTATCGTTCAGCCAATCACAGAGTCCCTGTTAAGATTATTGATATTGGTCCATTGAAATATGAAGATCTATTTATCGATACTGTAAAAATTTTGACAGGTGTGTGTCTTACAAGATAAATAATCTACTATTCTTGATTTGATCAGGAATTGTGTGCTATGACAAACTGGAGGACATGCTGAAGTTGGTCAGTTCCCACGTGGTCAAGAAAGAAGGGAAATATGTCGTTCAAAAGTATATTGGTAAGAGTTTTTGGTCTCGTGGTCATTTGAGAATTGTTCTAGGATAGAAAACCAGTGGATAATCCGGAATGTTGCTAAGTCGTCTTTGTATTAATCAGATTATTGTATTTAAATTTTAGGCTTATGACATTCGCTCTAACCCTTCAATGGCAGGAAGTTAAATTTCCCACTATAAACTCGGCGGGTGATTAAATTTATTAGAACAGGAAGTTGAAAAAAATGTTCCAAAATTTTGCATACATTATTTCTTCGTTATATTTCAATGATTCTAGAGGGTGATAAAGTTGTCAGAACCAGGGTGAATTTTATCCCCAAAATTGGGAGTGATTGAATATTGATAGGGGAGTTGAATTCTTAGACGGATTATCATATATATGGAACAACTACAAAATTCTTTTTACATAGCGAGATAATTATAGGTGCTACAGCTCTGAGTTATGGATGAAAACCGTTTTTATTTAAGACCTTTTAATTCTATCAAAGACATCTTACATCGTTACTTTTCTTAAAGTGATCGTAAACCCTCAAGTAAAGTTTCCATCAAATGGAAGACCATTGCAAACTGTTGGAAAATATTTATTGTAATTTTTTACGATTTTATTACACAGAGTAAACTGCAAATAAAGCATGGTATTCTATGGTGGTCTGTTGCAGCCATATTTAGGCCCAGTGACGTCACACTGCCTTAATACATATATTCTAAACTTTGTACGCACTTTCCAATGCTTGATTCAAGCTTAAGGTGTGTTTACTTTGAGTTTCAACACAGACTCACTGTTCCAATGTGCATGTTTCACCAAAATCTGGGAGATGGTGACTCATAAGTGTCAAGTCAATTTGAATCTTGCATTTAATTTCCCAGATTTTGGTGAAACATGCACATTGGAACCGCGAGTGTGTTGAAACTGAAAGTGTACACACCTTAAGCTTGAATCAAGCATTGGAAAGTGCTTTTTGGTCTCGTGGTCATTTGAGAATTGTTCTAGGATAGAAAACCAGTGGATAATCCGGAATGTTGCTAAGTCGTCTTTGTATTAATCAGATTATTGTATTTAAATTTTAGGCTTATGACATTCGCTCTAACCCTTCAATGGCAGGAAGTTAAATTTCCCACTATAAACTCGGCGGGTGATTAAATTTATTAGAACAGGAAGTTGAAAAAAATGTTCCAAAATTTTGCATACATTATTTCTTCGTTATATTTCAATGATTCTAGAGGGTGATAAAGTTGTCAGAACCAGGGTGAATTTTATCCCCAAAATTGGGAGTGATTGAATATTGATAGGGGAGTTGAATTCTTAGACGGATTATCATATATATGGAACAACTACAAAATTCTTTTTACATAGCGAGATAATTATAGGTGCTACAGCTCTGAGTTATGGATGAAAACCGTTTTTATTTAAGACCTTTTAATTCTATCAAAGACATCTTACATCGTTACTTTTCTTAAAGTGATCGTAAACCCTCAAGTAAAGTTTCCATCAAATGGAAGACCATTGCAAACTGTTGGAAAATATTTATTGTAATTTTTTACGATTTTATTACACAGAGTAAACTGCAAATAAAGCATGGTATTCTATGGTGGTCTGTTGCAGCCATATTTAGGCCCAGTGACGTCACACTGCCTTAATACATATATTCTAAACTTTGTACGCACTTTCCAATGCTTGATTCAAGCTTAAGGTGTGTTTACTTTGAGTTTCAACACAGACTCACTGTTCCAATGTGCATGTTTCACCAAAATCTGGGAGATGGTGACTCATAAGTGTCAAGTCAATTTGAATCTTGCATTTAATTTCCCAGATTTTGGTGAAACATGCACATTGGAACCGCGAGTGTGTTGAAACTGAAAGTGTACACACCTTAAGCTTGAATCAAGCATTGGAATGTGCATACACAGTTTGAAATATATGTATTAAGGCAGTGTGACGTCACTGGATCTAAATATGATTGCAACAGACCACCATAGAATACCATGCTTAATTTGCAGTTTACTCTGTTTAATAAAATCGTAAAAAATTACAATAAATATTTTCCCACACTGTTTGTAATGGTCTTTCATTTGATGGAAACTTTACTTGAGGGTTTACGATCACTTTAAGATGGATGAATAATAGGTGGGATCACAGTTTGTTTACTAATTGGTGACTATAATACATGTTGTTGTCATTGTTACAGGTCGCTATATAGCTGAAATATTACTGAATGTGATGTTAAACCTTAATTCTCTCTCTGTTGTTGTTACAGAGCGACCCTTACTGGTGTATAACACCAAGTTTGACATCCGTCAGTGGTTCCTGGTCACGGATTGGAACCCTCTCACACTCTGGTTCTACCAGGACTGTTATCTCAGGTTCTGCTCACAGGAGTACACACTGGACAAGTTTGACGAGTAAGAACCAAATACACTATTAAAAAATCTACAGATGAATCTGAAAGATGCAAATATAAAAGCATTGCATCATGCTTTATTCCAATATTTTGAAGATGTTTGTTAATTCTACATTCTGACCCCGATTGAATAATAACTGAAAGATTGTAGAAAGGGACGTGAAATCATAGTCGCTCCCTTCTTCACTCCACCATAGAAATGGTACGTACTACAGGATGAACTTTGTGTCTGTGTTCAGAGTATATTGGAATTGGGGAGGATTTTGATCAGACCCCCCCCTCCTTAAACATTTGTCTGTTCACCTGGTGCCTGTCTGTCCCAATTTTGTTACCAGGATTCATCCAAGAAATGTTACACATATAGCAATGATATGTTCTACATCTACCTGTAGATGAAAACGTCGTCATAGACTGATGAATTTATCTGGTTATATCTACCTGCAAATGTCCTGATTACAGTTGTATCCAGTTTTTGCGTTTTTCCATTTCTTTTGGACAGTTTTGGAAAGGTGTTTTATGAACACAAAATGTAAAATCTAGTGAGGTTATCACATGGTTGGGAAATGGCGACAAACAAGCTTGGTGAATTCTGTACTAGCTAACATATTGTCTACATTATGTTCATCTCTGGACTCTCTTTGAAGGTCACAAGTAGGTACCAACGCCCCTCCATCAGTTTGTCAGTTACTTGCCGAAGGGCGGTGGTTCTCTCCGGGTACTCCGGCTTTCTCCACCAACCAAACTGACTGTCACCATATGAGTGAAACAAACTTAAGTGTGACATTAAGCCAAATTCCCTCCCTCCCTCCATCTCCCCCCCACCCTGCCCTGGGCCAATCGGGAGACATCGCATTGGCAATTAAATTGATGTGTTACATAAGGGATTTGGCTGGGTAATTTAATTATATTATGATCTCCATATGCCATTTAATTGTCATGGATGTACATTACGTTATGGAGTAGAACAGGTTAGGAGAAACCTCTCTCTAGATATTCTTATGCAAATGAGATAGACGACAATTTGTTTTTTCAATACCGTCTGATGCGGATAAATATATCCATGATCGCCTATGGCGGATGTTTCTATCTTCGATATATCATTGAATTTATTGGACAAAAACGACCTTTTTTACCTCCATTTTTGGAGAGAAGTTTTCTCTAACCTGTGGAAGTGAGATAAATCGTCGAGTTTCAGGCCTGTAGCACCGTACAAAATTTGATTCAATTCTCTCTCTTTGCAGGTCCATCCATCTGTCCAATAACGCCATACAGAAGAACTACAAGAATGGTCCACGATCTAACATGCTACCAGAAGAGAACATGTGGAGTCATTACGAGTTTCAAGACTTTCTCAAGTGAGCAGACAATTTTCTCCTGTTTTACTCCTATCCTCGGGTGTAAATTCAGTCAAAAACTAAATTACTATCTGCAAAATTGTATGCTATACATAATACAATTATGTGTGTTTGGACAAAATCGGAATAACTCACAATTCTAGAAGAGGAAACAATGTTGAAAATTTTTGTAGATCAGAAAAAAACACTCAATTTTAAGGAAATGCCATAAAACTCAATTTGAGTAAAGAATACTCCAAAATTTATTATCAGTTTTGGCATTTAAATATTAGATAATGGATTAATTATCATGTCAGGTAGAAAATACATGATTTTATGATGTTGATATCCAGTAAGTGATGTGAAAAGATCATCGTAATGGCTGCTAAATGTTTCAGTTAAACATCACAATCAAAGAACATAACTTTAGTGTCAGTCACAATCAAGGGGGGTAACTCGGGTCAAGAGAAAATATAGAATAATCTCGAGATCAAAAGCTGTATTCTGGATAGTTCGTTCCTGAGGTGAGTTCATTCCCCTGTTGTGAATTTTCGTTACAGGGGTCGTCGTCAAGGCAACCTGTGGGAGGAGATGATCTACCCCGAGATGAAGAAAGCCATAATATGTTCTCTCTTAGCTACACAAGATTTAGTTGAAACTAGAAAGGTCAGTTCTAGATGTACCCATACAGTTTCATGGCTAGAAATTGAAGAGTAACTTCTTGTGCGCATATGCCTCCACTTTTCGACCGATTGCCAGTTGAGTTATTTTGACTGGTGCGGAATAATAAACTTTCATTCAGAAATGACAATTTGGTATGGCATTCAGCCTACCACAGGGCACTTCTTTTAGAAAGTATGTTTGAGAAAATATTGTATCATGAATTTAAAGATTATTGGATGGGTCAATTTACGAGAGTGTTAACCATGATTCGGCAGAAGTCTGACAGTAAATAAGCAAGTTCACGGCTTGGAGGGATTGTGGGTATGATAGCCTCTGGTGGCCCATTACTCTAACTCTCTGTTGTTAAGTGCGGTAAAACTTGAGGAGTTACTGAACCTTTCCATACTGTTGATTGGTTACGAATGTCCTTTAGTGAACAGTGGATCACACAAAATAACCGCCCGGTAAGCTCCTTCATCAAAATGTTGCATCAATTTGTTTGCTGTGTAAGTGGCAGTCAAAAAGAAGGTTTTATTCTGAAGCAATAAAAGTTCCACTAATCACAGTTAAAGGTGCAATGCAAAGTTTTTAACACTGTCCTTCTATATTTTCATGGGCTAGTGAATGATGTAAGTATCAGCCTAACCATGCTGTTATTTGAAGTAGTTGGTCTCCTGGTAGTTTTAAAATAAATGCTCCAAAGTTGGTATCTCAAGCCTGGCCGATACCAGATACCATGTATACATGGCTTATCTGCCTTGTTTGATGCTAGTTTGTGATGTCACACCAGACAGCTAGCCACAACTGTTCCTATCAATAATGCCTTCGATTGATAGTCACACATGTCGTTCATTGATCTCCGTGCGCTATAACCCGTACCATATAAAAGTTCATTTTGATGCTCCTTACCTGTTATTTTCGGGAAGCTAATTCCTTCTTTTCCACGCTTGTCGCTTTTGTTAAAGTTTCCGGCGCTGGTGATTATCTGTACACGAGCCGTTTTCACATTGACGCTGACCTTCCCCATATTACGGTAGATGCCATATTGTATAACTGCGCATGCGTAGTGGCCCGAATACACGCAATATGGCGTCTACTGTAATATGGGGAAGGGCAGGGTCGATGTGAAAACGGCTCCTGTACAGATAATCACCAGCGCCGGGAACTTTAATAAAAGCGACAAGCGTGGAAAACAAGGATTTAGCTTCCCGATAATAACAAGTAAGGAGCATCAAAATGAACTTTTATACAGTACAGGTTTAGCACACAGAGATGAATGAACGACATGTGTGACTATCAATCTAAGGTATTATTGATAGGAACAGTTGTGGCTAACCAGACAGCATGGCCTGATGCCTCACCCAACCTCAATCATACTTCAGTGAGATAGCGCTATAAAATATGGCACCATTAAGACTGCTCTGTTACAAGTAGTCACTGTCCTGGTATGACTGAAAACTTGTTGTAAGCAACATTAAATCCTACTCTCTCTCTCTCTCATTGTTTAATGCTTTGTTTTACCATATTGATATTCACTTCCTAAATCGTGAACCTGCTTCAATTATTGCCTTGATCTCCATCAAGTTGCACAATCAAACGTAGAAAACGGAAGTTAAAAACTTAAAAATTATCTCCCCTAGGAGATAGAGTTATCCGCCCCTAGGAGAGCTCTCACTCTTCCCAACGTGGTTACTATATAAGACAATGCACAGCCCATTCTCTTCCTCTTTCTCCTGTTTGCTCGAGCAGTGCACATCTAGGGAAGTGTTCAGAGGCAATTTGTACAACATTTGTTGTTGTTGTCTCGCTGGTATATCCTTTATCAAGTGTTGAGTTTGTTATTTATTCGGAACTTACTTACTGTATAATTATGTCGGAAGTTCCGTCTTGTATTCCTTGTCGTACGTGCGGGAAAAATTTGTCCCCTTTAGATGCTCACACGGCTTGTTTTTCGTGTAAAGATTTGTGTTATCGGGCGTCCACGTGCGCGGAATGTGTATTATGGGATCCGACGGCCTGGAAGAATTATGCCCAGGCCCGTCGTGCTTTTCTTTTACATTCTTGTGATGACCCGTCTTTGTCGGAGATCGACAGACGGGTCTTAAGAAATTTCTTTGGTTAATGATATGAAGTCTAATGAAGATCTTGACCGGGCTGGTCAAGACTCAGTGTCTCCAGCGTCAGTATGTATACCACCAAGCGGTACTATCCTACGCGATGATAATTCTAGGTTGCTAGACAGTTTGACCCGGTCTGGAGATTCATTGTCTAGGGTCGATCCAAAACCAGTTCCTTTGTTACGCTCAACAAAGACCAGGTCGGTCTTGCCTGGCCATTCTATTGTCCCCGACAAACAAAAGAATTCTGTGCCCCAGGTTATTTCACCCTTACCTATTGGTTCTCCACATGTATCTTCTAGAAGGAAGAAAACAAATAAACGACGTCGTAGGTCAGTTTCCCCTTTACGGGTTAAAACTAAATATAGTTTTCCTAATGCTGAAAAATCTATGGAAGCTCGTTCGGTTCTACCATTAAGTGTTCAGGTTGCGAACTTACGATCTCCAGTTTCCGCGATTGTTGATTCTTCACATCATCATTCACATACTGCGACACGACATTCACGTAAACGTTCACGTTCTCGTACACGACGTTCGGATTTACCATCTTGTCGTTTGTTTTCACCTGTTCATGGTTCTATTGCGCCGGTTCGTCGGTCTCGTTCTCCGATCCGTAGTTCTCGTCCACCGGTTCATTTTGGTACCAATTTACGGCCCTCCCGCTCGCCGGTACGCCGTTCTCGTACTTTGACAGTTCATTCACCTGATCCTACTCACCGTTTACCTCGGGTTTCGGCTCCTTCTGATCAAGATTATCATGTTCATTATCAACGGGCGCCTTTCCTTGACCATGCGGTGGATCATGATTTATCTTCTTCGCGTTCTCAATCTCCGGTCTCGTCGAGTTCGTCGGATGATTCTTCTTCCTCTCGGGAAAGTTCGGAGGATACGTCGAAGATGGATTATTTGCTTAGAATGCAGGCGCTTTTAGCGTTGGTTCCGGATATGCCCGCCCCTTCGAAGGTTGTTCCATCTAGTAATAAGTGTCGGACAGCAGCGGATTCTGCATTCATGTCTTCCAAGCCTGTGACTCCTCGTACATGCGCTCCGTCCCCAGCGTGGGTGGATCATTTAGAGAAGTTTGATCGTCAATTACAGGATGACAATAAATTCAAGAAGCCTCGTTTCCGGGTTCCCCATGACCTTCATGATAACGTTTTGCCTGACAAACCACCCAAACGTGATCGAGATTTACCACAGATTTCTAAGTCATCGAGGTCAACTCCGCTTGAGTTCAATTCCAATTTCGTGGAGAATATCCAAGAGATGTTATTGGTAATCCAACGTGCCTCTTCAGTCGCCGATTGGTTTTTGTTAGCTACTTCGCGGATTGCTTTGGATCCTGAGTTACGCCTGGACGATGGGTCGACTTCTTTGTCTCCGGGTCGCGTGGCCTATTTACGGGGTTTTATTGAAACCCTAGTGCAGGCTAACCGTCAAGTTATTGAGGCCAGTTCTTATTCATACGTTTCGCTTCTCCAAGCGCAACGCAACGCCTTACTTAAGACTGTCAAGCCAGACGTCTCCTTTATGGTTAAGGATTATTTGCTTCATCAGCCATTAGCATCCAAGTCCATTTTCAACAATGCTATTGAGGCCGTTGTTCCCGTCATTCGTGAGGAACGTACTGCGCGCTTGATTGCGGCTGTTGCTCGGGGTGGTTCTTCGGATCGTCGCCAGAAGCGGGGTCGTAGGTCCTCTTCCACTCGTCAAGATGGGGGCGCTCGGGGGAGTTTTCGGGGTATCGACAAACCTCCACG
Organism: Hanleya hanleyi; assembly: GCA_036873755.1. Taxonomy (NCBI): domain Eukaryota; kingdom Metazoa; phylum Mollusca; class Polyplacophora; order Lepidopleurida; family Hanleyidae; genus Hanleya; species Hanleya hanleyi. Next base: position 21,123 of record JAVTVY010022378.1, read on the forward strand.
AGGCCGAGGTCGCCGTTCCTTTCGTGGGAAACCAACCAAGAGGGGTGGTCATTCCACCAAATGACTATCAAGTTTCCGTGTCCGATCAAGTCGAAGTTTTTCATCCTCCGCCTTTCCGTTCATTCAGTCATCATGTTGTGGGCGGCCGCCTTCAATACTTCGTAGACAACTGGCGTCTCATCACGGACGACGCCTGGATTTTAAGAGTTTTGGAGCACGGCTTCCTGTTCACTTTCCGTTCCCTTCCCAAACTCATCGTTTGGCCACGCCCATCCCGCTTACCAGTCTCCGCGGATCACGTGCGGACTCTTCTGTCTTCAGTCAACTGTCAGGGAGTTACCTCGGACAGAAGACAGTGTTGGGTTTTACAGCCACGTATTTCTGGTCCCCAAGAAAGACTCGCTCCAGATGCGGATGGTGATCGACCTAAAAGTGTTAAACAAGTTTCATCTCACCACTCCCCCTCATTTCAAGATGCCGACTGTTTCATCGATTCGGGCCCGCATACATCATCGGGATTGGCTGGCCTCAGTCGATCTGCAGGACGCGTATCTTCATATTCCAATTCATCCACGTCATCGTCGTTACCTCCGCTTCGTTGTCAACGAACGTCGCTTCGAGTGGCAGGTCCTCCCATTCGGGGTCAACATGGCCCCCTGGTTGTTTACCCGCATTACCTCTCCTGTCATGGCGTTTCTACACCTGCGAGGTATTCAGATAGAGGTTTATATAGACGACATCCTCCTATGGGCGGCGGACGAGTCCAGTCTCAACGTGCAAGTCCAGTTCACGCTTCTGGTGTTACGTCATCTAGGATTCATTCCTCATCCTCTCAAGTCAGAGTTGGTCCCGGCTCAAGTTCGCCGTTACATCGGCGCAGTGTTCGATACTTTTCATCAACGGGTATACCCTCCGGAGGATCGTTGGGACAAAATTCAGCTGTTAATCCGAAAGTTTTTGTCATCAACGTCACGGACACGTCAACAGTGGCAAAGTTTGGTAGGTTTGCTCACTTCCACTCAGGACTTAACTCATTACGGCCGACTACAGGTGCGTCCACTACAGTATCATCTGTATCCTTACCTACAGACACCTTCCATCAATCCAGCGGTGCCGGTAGTGACGTCTCTTCATCCATATCTGGTCTGGTGGCAATCCCGGCTCAACGTCATGCAGGGCGTTCCATTCCGCTTTCCGGCTCCGAGTCATCATCTGTACACCGATGCGTCCGAGACCGGTTGGGGAGCCCATCTGGACATATTCGAGGTATCCGGCAGATGGTCAACGTTGGATGCCAGTCTTCACATCAACCTTCTGGAGATGAAGGCAGTCATTCTGGCGGTGCAACATTGGAGTCATCGTCTCATGTACTCGTCTCTCCTCATAGCGACGGACAATTCCACAGTCATTGCGCACATCAACAAGATGGGAACCACCCGCTCGCTACCGATGTTTCGTCTAGTTTGGGATCTGTACGAGTGGACTCGTTTTCATCATATTCATCTTCACGCCCGCCATGTTCCGGGGCGGCTCAATGTCTTAGCGGACAGCTTATCACGCCCGGACACCGTTCTTCAGACCGAGTGGCAACTTCATCCGGAGGTGTTCCAGCAGATCTCCACCATCTGGGAGTCCACTCTGATCGATCTGTTTGCGACGAGGAACAACGCCCAATTGTCTCTGTTTGTCAGTCCGATTCTGGATCCTCGAGCCTTCGATATCGACGCCCTGTCAATCAATTGGGACAACTTCCTAGCTTATGCCTACCCACCGATGGCCCTAATTCTGGAAGTGCTTCAGAAGATTTCTCTTCACGACTGCATCATCCTACTCGTTGTGCCGTGGTGGCCTCGTCGACAGTGGTTTCCGGTTTTGATCCCGCTCCTCACGGCCCCTCCACGTCGACTGCCGGTTTGGCCCGGCCTGTTACGTCAACCGCACGGGATTTTCCATCACAACCCACGGTGGCTCAGCCTACACGTTTGCAGACTATCCAGAATGCACTCGCAGTCCAGGGTTTTTCAGCAGAGGTTGCACGAACGATGGTTTCAGCCAATCGATCTTCCACATCGCAGCTCTATCAGGCGAAATGGTCCTATTTCGTCTCCTGGTGTCGAGGACAGGATGCCGATCCCGACTCTGCCTCTGTTTCCCTAGTAGCTGACTTCCTCCTTCATCTTCATCGTGATAAGAAGTTTCAAATCAGCACCATTGAAGGGTATCGATCTGCTCTGGCTAGGGTGTTACGTCTTACCTCGGGTGTAGACATTAGTCTAAACGATAATATCTCTGCGCTCATTCGCGCCTTCGCGTTACAGTCTCGCCGTACGCGCCAACTGTTACCGAAATGGGATATTGGTGTGGTTCTGTGTGCTCTGATTCGTCCGACCTTTGAACCTTTAGAATCCGCTTCTATAAAAGCTGTGTCTTATAAGACCACCTTTTTGGCGGCGTTTGCTTTAGCGTCTAGAGTGTCTGAACTTCATGCTCTTGAAAGATCTTCTATGACCTGGACGGCGGATTGGTCTCGCATTTCTTTTCGGCCCATTCCTGAATTTATCGCCAAAAATGAGTCTGTTCGTTCAGGTCCGTGCGCTCAACGATCGTAGTCAGACTTTGTGCATGGGCTCGAAGACGACCTCCTGTTATGCCCGGTTCGGGCGATTCGCCACTATCTTACTCGTACCGACTCCACTCGCGGCTCTCGGCGCCTGTTATTTCTGTCTCTTCGCCCGTCGGCTTTGCGTGACATTACTAAAAATACCATCGCCGCGTGGTTGAAGAAAACCATTAAATGGTCTTATCAATTGGCCATAGACGCTCCCCCTCTGTTGTCGACTGCCTCTTCTCATGAGATTCGCGCCATTGCCACGTCATGGCCGTTATGGAAGAACCTGTCCCTCCTTGACATTGTCCAATCTTGTGCCTGGACGGCGAACTCCACGTTCACCAACTTCTATCTGAGAGATATGTCAGTCCAGTCAGAAAGAATGACCACGCTTGGGCCGCTTATAGCTGCCCAGCACGTGGTCAACTAAATTTTCAAAAAAAAAAAGGGGGGGGGGGGCGGCATTTTGTATCATCGCAGCAAATCTGCAAATTGCTGTATCATCTCATCTCATTCATACTATTAGTCCACATTTGATTGATCACATATTGAAGGAAGAAATAAGTTCAAATGGACGACCTTGGATCCTCTAAGAGATGTCGGACACTAAATCATCACTCTAAGATGCCTGACTCCATGCTGAGTGTGATCTTTACCTTAACTGCGGTTTTGATTGTGTCTTTCAGGTTGAATCTGACTTCCTTCTCATGATCTCAGTTGCGTCATCTACGCTCAACTCCCAAGAAGCAAGTTGGACGTAGACGTTTGTGGACTGAGAGTGGTATGGCTTGGCGACCTCTAGGCACGGACTAGTTATGCTTCACCCGGACTTAGGAACAGCCAGGAATCTGCAAGCAGATAAGCCTTACCAAGTAGACCTAACAACCCTTGTGGTAGGGGTCCTCTCTTGGTATAGATGGCTTCCCGAGTAGACCTATCGACTCTATGGGTAGGGGTCCTTTCTCGGTAGAAATTACTTCCACACCACGAGCACAGCTACATGGATGTAGACAATCAAGATAAGTACAACTGTATCTTATCCACATTTTAACCTTTCTTACTGTCATTGACCAGGGTTTCAATTGTTTGATTATTGATGTGTCATGCTCATATCCATGTCTGTGTCTTCCCAGCGGTTACTCAGCCTGCCTTTGAATCTGCTACTTGGCCGAGGTTTCCCTCCTTCCACCTGTTGGTACTGAGGTAATAATTGAAGCAGGTTTACGATTTAGGAAGTGAATATTAAACATTTATAAACAATGTTTCTATTCATTACTAAATCAAACCTGCTTCAATTTAATGCGCCCTCCCGTCCTTCCCCTCAGACCGCGGCCTAGTTCACTACTGGTCTCGGTTATTACAATGAGAAAGAGGGAGAGAATGGGCTATGCATTGTCTTATATAGTAACCACGTTGGGAAGCGTGAGAGCTCTCCTAGGGGCGGATAACTCTATCTCCTAGGGGAGATAATTTTTAAGTTTTTAACTTCCGTTTTCTACGTTTGATTGTGCAGCTTGATGGAGATCAAGGCAATAATTGAAGCAGGTTTGATTTAGTAATGAATAGAAACATTGTTTATAAATGTTTAATATTTGCAGTGCTCGTTTGAGTTGTATGGTGCGGACTTTATGCTGACGGAGGACTATAAACCCTGGCTGATTGAGATCAACTGTAGTCCAAGTATGGAAGCCAGTACTGCCATAACAGCAGACCTTTGTGCTGCTGTCCTGGAGGATACTGTCAAAGGTATGGTTGGGCCATCTAATTCAATTTAATTCAATCTATTACATAACAGTGACCTGGAACTACTATATAAAGGGATGGGCATTGGCCTATGAAGACAAAAATGTAGACACATTCATATTCTTACTACCCAACACTGGATGACTAAAGCAAGATTGTTTGCTCTGAATGCTACAAGTAGTTACGAGGCTGTGAGCATGAACAAGCACTAGCACATTACCTGTGTGGTGATTGCATCACCCCTTTCTGACCCACTCCCCCCTCCCCTCCCCCCCCCCCCCCACCACACAGGTCAAAGGGCGCCATTTTTAGTGATCGAATAAGTGAGTGAATTTGATTTAATGTCGCTTTCAACACTACTTCAGTAATATCATGTTTGGTTCCTATTCCCTTTCACACCTGGAAACCACTCAGGCAGGGTCAAATTTATTTTAACACCCGAGACCCCACAGGTGCTCCAGTTAGTCGCCTCTTATGACAAGCTCTCTGAGGAGCTGAGGCCTATTCTTACCATGATCTGGAGTTTGCAAAACGACACCCCAGGTCAATCCCTGGGAGCCCAAGGGGGCTGCACCATTTCTAAGATCAAATCACTGCCCGGTGGACGGATGCTACCCTCCACAACTTTGTCACCCCCTACAGTCACAGGGCGCCATTTCTAGGATGTATCACTACCCAGTTGCAGGGATGGATGGATGCATGCATGTAATATCTTGTCTGCATCACTAAGATTAACATCCGACATTAAATATTCTAACGGAGATTGAAATGTTTTCCTTATTAGTTCACAGTTTCTTAATTTCTAGCAGGTAATATTTATTACACTGTCCCAAGAGCCCCGAACAACATGATCGAGAACCAGGCTTGCTTAAAATTGAATCTGGCCTCAAACTTTTAACTTGTTGAAATAACTGAACTGCACATCTGATCAGCAAATATTAACCATTTTAACGGCTCCCTCATCATGATTGAATGTGTGCATATTTGTGGTTTCACATGAAAACTGTGCTATCACACAATTAAAATAAAATTTGTATGATATTGCCTACAAGCAAAAAGGCTGAAAATGTTTCAAGGTATTTGCTCAAATTTCATGGATAAACCACTGAGAGATGTTATCCAGTTGATTCAATACAATCAGATGAAAATGAATCAGAAGTGTGTGTCATTGGATTCGACTAGCTAGCTGGCACTGACACTCGTCAAACCACCTACACCACTCTTGCATAGTCCCTACACATGCTAGATGAAATGCAATGACACAGTATGGGGGATCATGGGTGTGACTAATTACGTACATTTCATAGGCTTAGCATTCAAATTCCAGCATCAGCTCATCTCCCTTGATGCAACAGTCGATTTTTGTTTTGTATCTGCATGAACATGACACATACCAGTCTTACTGCACAACTACATCACATGTGTTATAAGCAGGGAGGTGGTGGCCAATGTATTCTAGCTAATGCAAGCCTCGAAACAGGTACCTACCACATTGACTTGACCACCCTTGTTGGCATAATGGATTTTTCCATTAACCTTTGGCCTATATGTAGTATGATTACAACTGGACCTGAGCACTTTATTCATGGGGGTGATTTCAAATTTGACAGGTGCCTATTTCCAAGCTTGTATGTAATGTTATGATGCAGACTTCTAGAGCACTTGCTTCTGATACAATACAAAATTATCCATAATTTTTATTTGTGTTACCTATTCTCTATGTTACAGTGGCAGTTGATCGACGGTTTGACAGGAATTGTGACACGGGTAGATTTGAGCTGGCATACAAACAGTCCCAGGTCACTGTGCCTCCGTACATTGGCCTGAACCTTTCTGTTGATGGACAGGGCATCAAGCGTCCCCCTTGGCTGAAACGGCAGGATGCTCCGCCCACGCGCGAGCCAGTGGTTCCGGGATTGGATGACGAAGAGGATGGGGAGGTGCAGAAGGAGGGGACTGTGGAGGGAGGAGATAGTAAAGAAAAACTTTCTGAGCAGGAGGAAAAAGGCTCGAATCATTGGCCGGGAGCTAAATCCCAGCCCAAGAAAATGATCCCGTCCAGTCCTGTCAAAAAATCTGCAAGTGCTCATAGTCAGACCCTGGTCAAGGGAAGTCACTCTGCAGGACAAATTAACCAAGAGAGCTCAAATAACAGTGGTAAAGTTAGTATTGGCACACAGTCTGAGGCTGTGCTGCCCAGAGAAAGAAGAGACCGGACTTTGTCACAGTCTTTACCACACCCCCCTACAAACCCTAAAGGACTAGCTTCCCCAACAACCATGTATGCCATTACGGGGGGCAGGCGGATAGTGTCGCGGACGTCCGTCGCCAACAACTACCCCATCATCAACGCCCCGCCCATAAACCGTGAGAGACACTCGCTGCAGGTGAACACCGTGGACTCGAAAACCATTCAGACTCACCACAGTACGTCACAGGCACACCGAGGTAATGGTGATTATATACCCAATAGTAAGACCAACTCCTTCCCTTTGCCGCCAAAAATACGTCGTCTTCGCCCGCTGCGGAGGAAGGTGGAGAAAGCGGCGACGCCAGGAGTGATGGTCAAACTGCCTGGACTTCCGTATGCTGATATGGAAGTCGAGTATAAAGCTGATGGGTCCAAGTTGAGATATTTCAATCAGAAATCCGTGACGGATCCTTTCATATTCTCACCCAATAACATAGGGCCAATCTCCGCACGCCCGGGGATCTGGCTGAACCCTTATGTGTAGTGAATATGGTGAAGGGGGCAATATTAGATATTTTATATATGGTACCCATACATACTTGCCGACAAAAAAAAAATGCAGGTTGAAATGATCCAGCATATCCATTGGTAACAAATATGATTATTCTCAGGTTGCTCAATTCTATGGCCAGTACGGTAAATCCTCGAATCACAGGAAGTGAAATTTCCCACCTTGAAAAGGGGATGATCAAATTTATTAGAACAGGAAGTGGACAAACTGGTCCCTTAATTTCTAGATTATTTTGATAATTTTAGAGGGTGATCAAATTTATCAGGATGACTGATGAGGGTGATTGAATTGTAATAGGGTGATTGAATTTTAGTAGGGTGATTGAATTGAATTATAATAGGGGAATTGAATTGAATTGAATTGGAATAGGGTGAATTGAATTGTAATAGGGTGATTGGATGATTAGAGGATTTACCATGATAATACTGGATATGGTAATTCCCCTTATAATTCAATCACAGGAAGTTCACTTTTCAACTCTGTTATTCAAACACAGAGAAAAAGTAACATTCCCATTCTTCATTCAAATCGAAGAAAAGTCATATAATGACAAAATGTGACACCTTGTAGATGGTGCCATCAAGAATATTTTCAGATATAAGCCATTTTTGTTGCACTTCCAGTGATCGAATTATTATGGGAATTACCGTACCATTCACAAATGGCTGGTTCTGTGCAATCCTCCAGCGGTACAGATTTGGGATTATAATGAGCAAAACATTGGGCTGAATAAAATAAGTTTCTGAGTTTACAGGCACTGCCGCGTCATTGCTTTCGTCCCGTTTCAACCCTTTTTATCACCTAGAGCAAAATATTTTTTTTGCCAAAATAATGTCTTGAACAAGTTGTTGTTTGGAGTTGTTTTATCTGCAAGAAATAGTATTGTTGGAGTCTGACTCTTGAAGTATATCAAAGAACATTTTCTTAATGGTATCATGCAATTGTATTGCACCACTGCATTGGTTTACGAGAAAAATGGATATATTTGGTATGTGAAAGAAAAAGAAAAAAACCCCAAGAAAACCAGTTTTAAAAAAGCCCCCCCCCCCCCTCGTCATTTTTTATCAAAACAATGCCTGTGAAGGTAGAGATTCATTTATTCAGCCATCAAGAGATCATCATGACGTGAGTAGTCTTCAGGCCTTATGACATCTCCTGTAATTCATCATCTACACTCGTGCTTCAAACTAACCTTGGCGTCTACTGCCATATTAGGAGAAACGACAATACATACTCTGATGCTGTTGACGACGGTGTGTTGCATAGATGAAATGTACACATCTGGTTTTGAAGACCAGGCAGTCTAGTATGCCGAGTCCAGTTGAAGTGTGAGCATAGGGACTGACTTGGGCGAGGAAGATGATGTTATTGGGTGGGTGGGCGATACCAAGGTGGGTACCGATTTACTAGGAATGGGATAGTCGGGTGGTGCACTTCATGGCTAGACCATGTTAAATGTATCCTCCTACAACATGAATTTCTGCTGGAGAGTGAACCGTATTATGTTAATAAGTGTTCATCGTTTATAATAGTTTATACATTTTATCATTTGACACCCAGATGTCGTTTCCCCTCCACAATGTTCGTGTTTTCTCACAGCTGAATCAAACATTGTACCACCACACGACATGCTTTGTATTTAAAGGGAAGAGACGCCGTAAGAAACGCAGCGTCAAGGCGCCCCGGGTCACTCTGGGGCCCATTAGGACCCCTTATGCAGCCACAGCCAAACTACCCATAATAAAGGTGCAGGTGCTATGAGCACAGTGTAGGTTTGACATACTCCACTTAGCACGTGCACTTACTTCTCTTCCTCCTGGACAACACAGCTTTCTTTATAACTGCATGGTTCCTCATGTCTGACCTCTCACTTGCATGACACCACTTACAATGGTCAATGATTAATATATAACTCGACAGTAACTGGATGGAATTCCGCAGTTCTGTCTACCACATAGGCTGAGTACCTAAACTCACTCCAAACTACCTTATCACTAACTTTGATGCCACAGTATCAAAATCATACTGGATCCCTGGTCGTTTTGGTACTGAAACATCAACGATGACCTCTACAAGTAGCTCGATATTTGTGGTTTTGTGTTTGTGGACTACTGGCCACAATAAGCAGAAATCCTCGCAGCATGGTTTCAGCATTAGAGAAAGTAAATCCTCTGGCAGCATGGTTTCAGCATTAGAGAAAGTAAATCCTCTGGCAGCATGGTTTCAGCATTAGCGAAAGCAAATCCTCTGGCAGCATGGGTTCAACAGTAAGCAACACATTGGTAGCATGGTTTTGGATTATTATACCCTTCCAGCATGAGATCAGCGATAAGCAACTCTCCGGCAGCATTGTTCACTTCCAGACTGATACTCTGTAGCCTTAGATTAACACTTCATTTCAGCACAATGCTAACATATTGACAGCATGGATCCAGCATTGGCAGCATTAGTTCAGCATTTAGCTTGAACTCTCTTTGCAAACATACTGGGAGCACTGATGCCGCAATTTCTTTGGACACGCAGGGTGGTTGTATGAAGAAAGACGAAGTGAATACTGCTATACAATGCTACTATCAAGGCAGTGGATATGCACAACTGTCATAAGACTGTTTATGAGGGTTTGCCGGTGACTCCTCAGAAGCTCTGCTTGCACGCTTTCTGAAATATTAATCCTCCAAACTACTGCTTCGCATCCTAATTATTAACCCTCCACATGGTGCTGCCGATGTGGCACTTGTTAACAATGCCCTCAATTAATAATATCACTTTCTACTTGTTCTCAGATTTTTTCTCCATAATGTCTGTATACCTAATCTTAAACTTCATTCTCATTGTGATACTATATATGGTTCTAATTATGTTTTTGTGTATATTTGTGAACATTTATTTATGCTAACATGATTGAAAGTGTATTTTCCTCACATACACCCGCAACCGCCAGTTTATGTTGTTTCACCTTGTCATTAGATTTGATTGGTTAACCCAACTTCCTTTGCGGATTGGTCGAGATTGCGTATTGGTTATGATTGACCATGGGATGACTCTAATGCTGCATGCAGTTAATCTTTAATAACCTAGACGGGCGTTTGCAATGGGATACGGGACACTAAAACAGTTTCAGAAACTTCAATGCATTGTGGGATATATCTTCTAGTGAAAAGAGTGCTGATTGGTCTCCTTGAATTTTGAAAAACAATTTGACCAGTGGCATTGCCTTGAAACATACAACCAATCATAGGAGATTCTGAAGTGATCAGTGGATTTTTTTAACAACTCCAATTTCATCAAAGGAAATAATTCCAATTTCAAAGCACTTCATTGATAGATTTAAAATTTAAAAAAAAAATCCTGTATTTTCATTGGCTCGTGAAGAAAACTGGAAGAACATCCAGCCAATAATGAGAGTTTCTGAAGAGCTCTGTCTATATTTGGTCATTTTGACAACTTTCTGTAACCATGTTGTGTCTAACGCTCTGACTGCTTGTGCTGCTCTCACTAATATTGCACCTCCTTTACTCATTAACAGGTGTGCACACTAACGGAGTCTGGGCAGGCACGTGCAGTACTTGCGGCGGTGGGGTCATCGTCAACCTAGACAATCCCGACTTCATAGTTTCACCCCGGCAGGCTAGACAGGACCTGCATCACAATAGGAAAGCGTGCAGCTCCGATTACGTCGGTCCTGGCAGACCGAAACGTCCCAGGACTGACAGGACCTGTGACAAAGCAACTCAGTTCAGTCCTAGACCATACCTGTCTAGCACGAAGAAATGGCCGAACAGCCTGTTGGAACAAACGCTAAGTGATCTCTCACCACAGGCACAGCAAGATCCAGAGTATCCATTCTGCAATGAGGCAGAGCAGTTGTGTAATATTACAGAGCAATTGCATAGTCCTGAAGAGATACCACCTAAAATATCAGTAGCAGAGGAACCACCTAACATATCGGTAGCAGAGCAACCACCTAACATATTGGTAGCAGAGCAACCACCTAACATATCGGTAGCAGAGCAACCACCTAACATATTGGTAGCAGAGCAACCGCCTAACACACTGGTAGCAGAGCAACAGCACAAATCAGAAGTAGAGCTGTGTACACCATCGGTGTCTTTCTTCAGCTCAGCAGACCAACTTGTCAGCACTCGTCAAATACACTGCACTCGACCACCCAGTGTTCAACAGCTCCAGCCCAGCTTGTCAACGCAATTACCGGGTGTGCAGAAATACTCATCGACACCACTTTGCCCACTCAGTGGTCGTCTTTCGCAAAATTTTCTCGACGTGCCACCGAGCACAGCTCATAACTCGCAACACGAGCTGTCCGGAAGACCATGCAGTGCAAGAACTCGTGCTTCAGCGGTGAGGCAACCTAGTTCTCAACATTCTCAACACATCATGATAGGAAGACCCCCTAGTGCACATGCCTGTCAGAAAGGCACGTGTATGCAAGGTAGACCCCCCAGCACAAGTCCGTCACCACGCACCAAGCCAGGCCGGCCTATCAGCTCGCATCACACACACCGCTGCCACCAGGGTACCTCGATAAACATAAGACAATCACAGTTCAGCCCACCGTGCAGACCGCCGAGCGCGCGTCACCCTATCAACAAGCCGTGGGCATCTCTTGTCACATCGAGCGCCAAAGACGATAAGATTCTACTAAGATACACAGACGGAGGGATACAGAGACCAATATCTCCAGCACAGAATGCTGCAAACCCTCTGCCAAAAGTCGTCCGGAAATACATCGGGCGAAAGACCACAATGAACCATGACTTGGCAGCTGGAGCGCTGGGTTCAGTTTTCATAAACACGCGCAGGCCAAACAACACGCTTTCCATTGTATCGCAAGCTTTCTTTAAGTGAGCTTCAGACCATGACAGTTTAGCTTGGCAATGCAGGTGTGCTTTTCATGTTTCCCGTAAATGATTAACTATTGACTGTGATTTTGTAACATATTAAAGCATTGGATGGTTCCCAAATATTACATTATGCTGGGGAATTGGCTGCGGTCGCAGGGTTGGGAGGAGGGGGTTGAAAAATTGCTTTACGTTCTATGGATTTTACTTTGCCTCCCATCCTGCTATCCCCGCCTCTTACGAACTGCTGACTGTGCATTCATACTGCTGATATGATCTGTGATTCGAATCTTTTATACTGCTGGCATCTCCTCTATGTTTAATTTAACAATGAAAACTGGATATCTAATGCATTTCCATTTTTCCTCATTCATACTGGTAAAGTTGCATGGTCAGAGTCGTCTTTCACATCATGGTCTGAACAGTGCAAGTATTAGAATGCCGTCCAATCTTATCCATAGTACACAGACCTACAGTTTTACACTTTTTGAATACCGGTATGTACCATAGAATTAGAAATACATAAATTTTATGTATACAGTTTAAACGTTTAGTAAGGCCAAAGTATACATGAAACGTTTAGTAAGGCCAAAAAAGTACAGTTTTGTTTCTGGTTCTGAACCCTGCACATTTGATCTCCTTTGACCAAAGCAGGGCCACCAACACAATTTGTTGGTACTGGGCTGTTTGGTTTTACAAAAGTCTGTTAGGGGGACCCCCAGGCATCAAAATGGATTTTCCCATTAACCTTTGGCCTATATGTAGTATGACTACAACTGGACCCGAGCACTTTATTCATGGGGGTGGGCTGTTTGGTTTTACAAAAGTCTGTTAGGGGGACCCCCTGGCATCAAAATGCGTACTTTGCACAAGTTGCAGCTCGGTCAAGAAGCACATCAGCGCTATGTCACCATTTCATAATTTCACAATGTGATGTTGCAATCACAATGGCAAGTTTTATTTCGAAATGATACAAATGCCTGAATGTTTACACCAAGTGTGGAGAAAAAAGCTACAGGAGCCCAGAAACAGAAGACTTTTTATTTGGCCTAAACTGAAATCCAAGTATAACATGTATATTTCTGCAACACCAGATTAATGCTTGAAGTTTCAGTTGGCGATCAACAAAATTTTACCAAAACCAGAAAACGAATTTATACATGCTAGTTTTCTAATGATCAACTTATTATCATAAGTTCTATGACAATTTACGAATTAAACAGCTGAGAAAATTCATTTTTAACTCATAAAAGTATTGGACATATTTTATAAAAAGAAGTTTGTAATCATCATTTTTATTTGTGGTTATGTTTACCATTGTATATTTATATACATGGAAAATATTGCAAAATTTTTTGCACATAATTGTTATGCATTTTATACAAAGCATTTGTCGTGTTTATAGTTCACATATTGTGGTGTATATTTTGTATTGTACATACGTAACCTACTGTATATTGTATAGAACCTAGATTACAGAGTATATGTTTATAGTTAAAAGTTTGTTATTGCTGTATTGATGTGATCATGGATTTTTATGAAATTATCATTAAAACGGATAAAGAAAATATGAAATACAAGACATGCTTGGTCCTGTGAATATCTAATTCATATTTTTGAATGATCTGGACACTGTTGACGAACACAACAACCTGCTTTACCTGTTGTAAAAGTTCTGTTTTCGGATTAGTCTCAGAGAATTTGAGAAAATAATGGTGATGTGTTTCTGCATGTGTTCGCAGATATCGGGGGGAAAAAAATCAGTATGGCGGACATCTATTTCTATTCATACTAATTAACAAGATGATGCTGGATATCCGTGTTTTTAATTCCTATAGAAGAAAAAGTTTCAGTGTAGCTGATATCAGACAAATTGTTTTTTATCCTTACATTACGATATGATAGAATGTCACTGTAAAAATCGACCCACTGGAAAAATTGCATGTCTTCGATTATCATTCTCCCAAGCCCGGAGGATATAGCAATAGCCACGGAAGTGTGTCCATCCGTCTGTATTTAATAATAATAATAATAATAATAATAATACTTTATTTAACGAGGTGAAATCATTTGGTACAAGTACCAATCTTCCTTGAAACCCTCGACGAAGTCCACACTCACACACAACATGCACACAGACTTACAATATAAACAAAATAATAAGATCGAACAGTTCTGTCATGTGAACAACTATTAGAGACACACTCTATGAGCAATGCCGGAATCATACATTGGAAAAAATCCAAGTTTCCATTCGTCTCTTGAAAATATTTAAATTATTTGACAGTTTAATATTTATCTTGTCAACACAAGTCCTCCTACACCTTTGATACGGTTCACACAATATTGGATAATATCGGCAGTCTAAGGATGCCCATGTGCTCTTCCCATTGACAGAGGATTTTTCCTTACTGAATTACTGTAGCTTGAATGATATCTTGTCAACGCAACTCCTTTTGATATGGTTCACCTAATACTTGGTGAATATTATCGACACAGTCCAGAGATGCGCATGTGCTTCCCTTGACAGAGGATATTTTTGTCCTCCGCCACGAAGTGGTGGGACGACTTGGAAATGCTAGCCGTCCGTCCTTCCGTCCGTCCTTCCGTCCGTCCGTCCGTCCCACATCTTGTGAACGCGATATCTTGAGAACAATTCGACCAATCGACTTCAAACTTGAGAAGGTGCTTCACATCAGTTGGACGGCCATTGGTATTGATTTTCACTGAAGTACGTAATCCAAGATGGCCACCATCGACCATATTGGATTCTGTCCGTCCCACATCTTCTGAACGCGATATCTCAAGAACAATTCGACCAATCGACTTCAAACTTGAGAAGGTGCTTCACATCAGTTGGACGGCCATTGGTATTGATTTTCACTGAGGTACGTAATCCAAGATGGCCGCCATCGACCATATTGGATTCTGTCCGTCCCACATCTTGTGAACGCGATATCTCGAGAACAATTCGACCAATCGACTTCAAACTTGAGAAGGTGCTTCACATCAGTTGGACGGCCATTGGTATTGATTTTCACTGAGGTACGTAATCCAAGATGGCCGCCATCGACCATATTGGATTCTGTCCGTCCCACATCTTGTGAACGCGATATCTCGAGAACAATTCGACCAATCGACTTCAAACTTGAGAAGGTGCTTCACATCAGTTGGACGGCCATTGGTATTGATTTTCACTGAGGTACGTAATCCAAGATGGCCGCCATCGACCATATTGGATTCTGTCCGTCCCACATCTTGTGAACGCGATATCTCGAGAACAATTCGACCAATCGACTTCAAACTTGAGAAGGTGCTTCACATCAGTTGGACGGCCATTGGTATTGATTTTCACTGAGGTACGTAATCCAAGATGGCCGCCATCGACCATATTGGATTCTGTCCGTCCCACATCTTGTGAACGCGATATCTCAAGAACAATTCGACCAATCGACTTCAAACTTGAGAAGGTGCTTCACATCAGTTGGACGGCCATTGGTATTGATTTTCACTGAGGTACGTAATCCAAGATGGCTGCCATCGACCATATTGGATTCTGTCCGTCCCACATCTTGTGAATGCGATATCTCAAGAACAATTCCACCAATCAACTTCAAGCTTGGGGAGGTTCTTCACATCAGTCAGACGGCCATTGGTATTGGTTTTCACTGAGGTACGTAATCCGATATGGCTGCCATTGACCATATTGGATTCCATCCGTCCCAGATCTTGTGAACGCGATATCTCGAGAACAATTCCATCCATCAACTTCAAGCTTGGGAAGGTTCTTCACATCAGTCAGACGGCCATTGGTATTGATTTTCACTGAGGTACGTAATCCAAGATGGCTGCCATTGACCATATTGGATTCCATCCATCTCGGATCTTGTGAACGTGATATCTCGATAACAATTTGACCAATCGACTTCAAACTCGAGAGGGTGTTTCACATCAGTTAGACAGCCATTGGTATTGATTTTCATTGAGGTAGTATGTAATCCAAGATGGCTGCCATTGACCATCTTGGATTTCACTCGCCCATATTGTACCCGTCTGTGTTGTGAACGCGATATCTTGATCTATTCCACCCATCGATTTATAAACCTCACCATCCACAAATCCATATACAACTACAGACTTACATTCCAGTGTTACACTACCCATTACTGCTTCCCAAACCTCCTCAAATTGTCTCAACAATTCCAGATAAATGTCTCTTTCCACATACACATATCCACTTTCCAAGTTATATTTAAGGAGATAATGGAAGCGTATATGCTGCATGCTCTCAAACAGGCTACTTGGCGGAGGACCTGCTAGCTACTCAGCTTGTCTTATTTAGTTATTGCCCATTACAATTCAAAATACTGTAGATTAAATGATATCTTCTCAACGCATCTCCTACATTTTCGCATAATACTTTGTTGATGTTATCTGGAGATGTGCATATGCTCTTTTTGTTGATGGAGGATTTTTTACCCCTCGGCCAAAATTTGGCCGAAGGGTATTGTTGTCATGTCCGTCCGTCCGTCTGTCCATCTGTCCGTCACACCTTTCTCGTTACCAAGATATCTTTAGAACGACTTACCCTAGGCACACCAAATTTGCAGTACACATCCGTATGCTCTCGACCCAGAACCCTATTGAATCTGGACCTGATTGGTTTGAAACTTTGGCGGCCATCTTTAATTTATGCGAAACCGTCACAGGTTTCTTGTTACCAAGATATCTTTAGAACGACGTACCCTAGGCACACCAAACTTGCACTGCACATCCATATGCTCATGACCCAGAACCCTATTGAATCTGGACCTGATTGGTTGGAAACTTTGGCGGCCATATTTAATTTATGCGAAATCATTAATCTTGTGTATCTTAGGTACCATTTCTCTGTTCAGTGTGAAACTTGGTATAGATCATCGATGCATCAAGAAACTTCAAAGGAATGACCAAACCAGTTTCCCTGATTCGGTGAAAACCTTGGTGGCCATCTTTAATTTATGCAAAATCTTTAATGATATATATCTCTGATACCATTCAAGTGTTCTATACGAAACTTGGTATACAGCATCGATGTATCAAGAGACCTGCAATGTATAACCACACCAGTTCCTCTGAGTGGCGGGAAGGATGGGCGGCCATCTTTAATGTATGCGAATTCATTAATGATCTCTATCTCTGATACTGTTCAAGTGCTCGATGTAAAATTTGGTATATATCATCGATGCATCAATAGACTTACGATAAATGACAGTTCTGGCGTTTCTGATTGGGCGGAAACCTTGGTGGCCATCTTTAATTTATGCAAAATCTTTAATGATGTATATCTTTGATACCATTTCAGTGTTCTATATGAAACTTGGTATCCAGCATCGATGTATCAAGAGACTTGCAATGAATAACCACATCAGTTCCTCTGAGTGGCGGGAAGGATGGGCGGCCATCTTTAATTTATGCAAAATCATTAATGATCTATATCTCTGATACCGTTCAAGTGCTCGATGTAAAATTTTGTATACATCATCGATGTATCAATAGACGGTTTTGGTTTTCCTGATTGGGCGGAAACCTTGGTGGCCATCTTTAATTTATGCAAAATCTTTAATGATGTATATCTTTGATACCATTTCAGTGTTCTATATGAAACTTGGTATGCAGCATCCATATATCAAGAGACTTGCAATGAATAACCACATCAGTTTCTCTGAGTGGTGGGAAGGATGGGCGGCCATCTTTAATTTATGTGAAATCATTATTGATCTCTATCTCTGATAATTTTCAAATGCTCGATGTAAAATTTGCATCAACAGACTTATGTAATGAATACTGGTTTCTCTGATTGGACGGAAACTTTCGAGGCCATTTCTAATGGCAAAATTTGGCATAATCTGTATATTTGTCACTTGACTGCTTGGTGTTCCTGAAGTCTTGCTTCAAATTGAATACATTATGAATGGCTGGCGCCCAGAGCCGAGGGGTTTTCTGATGCGCAGCTTCGTATTCTTACTGAGTTACTGCCCTTCACAGTTCAAAATTATGACAGCTCTGAACTACATCGCTCTAGCAGTTGCCAATGAAATGAATGTATTTGGTTTATAGCCAGTGGGATGAGATCTGTTTAACCAGTGGAATCTTGACCACAATTTAGTGAACCAAAAAATGTTGACCTCTTCTCTCTGTTAATTTGACCAGTGATATGGAATTACGCCCCCAAAATATTGTCATGGACCAAATTTTTACAGATTTCAACAACATTTTCTGTTTGGAATAAATAACGTACATTTCACAGAATTGAGAGATATTTTGATAGACAGTGCATCCTGGGATATCTGACAGTTTAAAGCACTTGATTGGTCAATTCAAATTTTCAAAAAGAAGTCCGGGATTTTCAAAATCCATTCAATCTATTATTGACATGATTGAGGTCCATCTTTCATGAAAAGGAGAATCGAGTTTCTGGGGAGCTTTTCAGTATTAGACAGGCCTGAACCATGAAACCTTACACGAAAAGCCAAATGGAAAGCATCCAAGAAGCCAATCCTGTTTATCGTAGGATGGGCTCCACAGAAACGAATAAATTATCCTCAAGTTTGGATACAATTCACTAATCAAAAATACACAGAAAATCTATTGTTCCCGGTCTTATCTTGGATGCACTTCTTCCACCCAGGGTTGGACGTAGCAACACAGAGGATATCTGCTATGTGGTAGCTCCAGTGACCCTGATCGCAAAATCAATGTTTTTATCCCATCGGCATATATGCCGGATGGGATCATGTCGTCACGCTGTCTGGCTGGCTGGCTGGATGAACGACGTGACCACTCCGTTCCAGCCAGTCTTCAAATTTGGTATACTGCATTGTTGGGTGGTAAAGCACAAGCCTATTGAAATTAGGCACATTTAGTTGATTTTTGTGGTTTCCATGGCAACATAACAAATAATATCCACATGACGACCTGAACGTTCTGAAAGCCG
This sequence comes from Hanleya hanleyi, assembly GCA_036873755.1. NCBI lineage: Eukaryota > Metazoa > Mollusca > Polyplacophora > Lepidopleurida > Hanleyidae > Hanleya > Hanleya hanleyi. The sequence continues at coordinate 40,071 of JAVTVY010022378.1, forward strand.
AACCGTTGCAGCTAGAGATTTCAAATTTGGTATTTAGCAATGTTGGGTGGTAAAACACAAGGCTATTGAAATTGGGTAAATTTGGGTGTTTTTGCTGTTTCCATGGCAACATAATGGAAAATATCCACAGAATGAGGTTAATGCTTTAGAAACCACACCATTGCAGCTCCACACTTCAAATTTGGTAGCATATTGTGTGGTAAATCACAAGCCTATTGAAATTGGGTACATTTGTGGCGATTTTTGGGTCTGTGTAAAAGGGTGCCCGGACAAAAGCCCCACGAACAATTCAGTCTTACAAGAAGATGGTTTTATCTGAACACCAGTGTTTGACTAACATCCTCCCCCCACCCCCTCCCCCCTAATTTCACAAGATTTAGAAAGTCGGAAATTGACTGCAACCAACCTATACTTTCTGATGGAACACTTGAGACTTACTACAGTTATCACAAACCTGTGTGGGTCAACATCAACAAAACTGTAGATCATCTAACTCCTGAGAAATGAAAACGGACCTGGACTGAGTTCCAACAATCAGGAGTACCTCTCTACCTCAGTATCACATCCGTGCACCCAATACCAAGGTTTGCAACAATTCCGTCATCTTTATAATACACCTGGGCCTATCATACTATGCCTTTAACATTTTACATTAACCAACAATACATGTGAACATTTTCTTACACATAATTGAGAGCCACTTTAATGCTCCTCTTATCAGAGCGGGTAGTTGGTGGGTGCCCGCCCCTTTTATATCTAGTTGTCTCTAGCCAACTTTCCATACAAATAAACAGGACTGTTTTTTCCCCCAACCACTGTTTCCCCTTATTGAATGCCCTTCATCTGTCTATACCGGAGATTTATATTGCTCATGTGAAGGGACGGCAAGTTCACACTAGGCCGATGGGATCAAGTGTGGCCGTGGTCTAGTTTCAGAGATATGACAATATGCATGTGGGCATCAAAAAATGATTCGAAGCCTTCCATTCATTGCTTTACTAAATGGTTTATTAACAAATACATGGTGGAAATAAAACAATTGCTAAATTTTTTCTCAATATTTTACAAAATTTCTACGTACATAATACATTGCAGTAATAATGGGGACCATTTCTACAGCCAGTTTTCTATTGAAAGCATCTGGTCACCCTAATTGTTATCACTTTTGTCCCGCTGCTCTCTCTTGTTCTGTCGTGGACAGAGATCAGCTGATACAGTGGTCTTGAAAAGTATATTGGGAGAAATATGAAAAGGGCTACACAGCTTCCCTCTTTGTAGTTTCAATTTTGCTAGAGGGAAAGCTGGAATACAGGAGCAATGTTGAGCTCTCGATATTTATATTTTCAATTTTGAAAGCTGAATTGTCCAGAGTTGCACGGACCATAGGTACACCATGTGGATCCAACAGAGAACTGGCTGGCATTCAGTCATCAAGAGGCACAACAGGTGATCATTTAACATATCAGCTACTTACACATACATTTAAACACTCCTAGCAGTACCAATATTCAAGCTTGCTGTAACAGTAGTGAGTGAATATGATTTAACGTCGCTTTCAACTATATTTCAGTTATATCACGATGCTGTAACAGTAATCTCTCTTGTGGTACCATGCAGCAACTGATATGGAGCATTTGCAATCTTAATTAATATCCTATCGATGCTCCCCAATCAGATATGTCGCTATGTTGGATCTTACCGGTTTCAACTGGAATTGGTGTTCAGATCGCCCAGGTCATGAATATTTAACAGTCTTATGACATCACAACTGCATTTGGACTACTTTACTTGCAGTCATGGAGGGGAATAGGGTCATCGTCTCCGCTTTAAACCAAGGTTTATGCCAAGGACTAATCCATATCATGGGGTCAATCTGGCGGGAGCGCGGAAACATCAGACGATTCCCCGCCAGCATGATGTCCGCTTCGGCTGAGCCAACCAAAAAGTTCCCTTCAAAGCACTATGAAAAGTTCTCGGGATTGGTTGACACTCGCATTACTGCAAGCCGTCAACATCCTACAAGCGACGTATCCAAATGGGGGAGCAGATAGGCTCTAATTGTACAAATTTAATATTTTTCATACAACTTTAGGAAAATCTACTTCCTGGCCTGACAAAACTAATTACCATTCCACAACACCACCACTTTTAATAAGTAGGGCATCACAAAACTTTAGCAGATGCAATCAATGTGGTGTTTTCAAAAGCAGCCAAGGATTCCCATTGTTATCATTTAGTATGGTAGTTAGTACTCCTTCCAAAATAGAGATGGAGGAGATAGTGGTATAGTGAATGCTGGGATAGATCATGCGATTCTGCATTTGGATATATAGAGGTAACTAATTTGAAGTTAGCTGCTGAAATGCTATAAAGTTATTCACTTTTCTCCTGAAGACAGGTCATCTTCACATAAGGAAAACCTCATTTCATCGGACGCTAATAAAACAAATTTGTTTTTCCCCTGAGTAAACACGTTTAACGTTTTAACTCAAAATTGAGTGGTGATTCAATTCAATGTCGAGAGATAGTGAAGGAACTATTACAACAATAATCATACTAACGCTCCCGGATAAGCAAGGGAGGAAATTTCATCAACGTCCAGCAGAGCATGTGAATGGGAAGCAAAACAAAGGAAGCCAAGGGGGCTCTTGATTTTGAGAAATATGAAGCATCAAGAACAGAATGTGAATGCTATAAATGATTGAGTAACTGACCTGGTACATCGGACAACTGATCTAAGATGAATTCACCTGTACAAATGAGCTTGTGGAGAATGCTATTTTTATTTGATGTCGCCCTGCCGAGATCATGCTGCAACTGCATATGGTGACATCGCAGCTCAGTATACACATTGTTGGCGTTATAAACAGTTAACACACAGACCCATTAGGTCATATAGCGATGTCACAATCAAAATGTATCGATGAGTTATGATGTTCGCAAATGTACAAGAGCAAAACAAACCCTCTGCTGTGATTTTGACAAAGTTGCTTCCCTAGCTCACAACAGTTCTCCCGATGATGTGGTTCGAGTATACATGTGTACTAAATATCCCAATTCAGTAACATATCTCTAATGATTACTGATCTATAATATATTAATTATATGTACAATCATTGTATATATATATATATATATAGATATAAAAAGAGTGGTCTTCCGATGTGGGGGCAATGCTTTGGTGTAAGACCTCCCATTGAAAAGGTAATATCCTGGACAAAAGACTGACAATACAACTTGCAGCAGATCCTTTGTCAATTATATTTCGTGAGTCTTACACCAAATCGTTGCCAATGTGGAGAAGTGGTATAAAACAAAACTTCTTGACTTTCTACATTATTATATTCGACTACAGTTTCTAACTTTATGGTAATCCCTCTAACAATTCAATCACAGAAAGTGAAATTTTGGACTGTAAAGTCAGAGGGTGATCAAATTTATTAGAACAGGAAGTTGACAAAATATGGTTCAAAATCATGCTGATAATACATTATTTCTTTGTTTTTTCTATGATTTTAGAGAAATATATTCGAACAGCGGATTGATTTTTGTCCAATCATGCTTTCACAAGTATTCATTGTTGGCAAAGCCAGAATGTCGTTATAGTGATGTCAGAATCGAAACGCATGTTGAAGATTTGCAATGTATACTTCACAGGTAAAATCATAAAATGTGCATCTCGTATAAATATGTACAAACTATAAACAAACCTTCAAAGGTGATTATATATAACACACATGAGAACCAATAGCCACATTTCGAGATCGTTAACTTTAGTTGTAAGTGGTATTAATCGGTGCCATTGCCTACTCGATGTTTACACCGACATTTAGGTAATGGGATATTTGGATACATATGCAATGTTGAAATATTGTATTCACACACTTTTACAGATGATGGAAACCGGGGGAAATAATAGTTGCAGGTGGGTCATTTAATACGGAGGCCAGTAGTATTAAGGACATTGCTATTGTACTCCAGATAGATGTAGAAACATGAAAGCAATGAAATTCTTAAAACTTCGCTCGGTTGTACTTAACTTTTCTAGCTAATGTTAGTATGGAATTTAGATAACCGTTTTACAGAAATGAATGACAATTTTTTTCTTTCTGATCAATCTCAATCCGACACACGACACGTAACTAGCGGAATGTAGTACAAAAGTACATGTTTTCATGAAGGATTATTTGATATCAGTATTTACTCAGGGTGAACTGTTTGAGCATATACAATTTACACCATCATGACCATTGGTGAGAAAAAAAACAAAGACATTTCTGTATATTACCAAGATAGAAAATTCACTGTAAACAAGTAACCAAGATAGACAACTCTGTATACGACTAAGACAGGTAAATCCATATATACCGTTAACCAAGATAGTCGCCACTCTCGCATTACTCGAACAAACAAAATGCAGGAGGGAGATCAACAGCTCAAACATAAAAGGTATTTATGGTATTCATTATGTTGATACATGGTCCAGCTTTCTTTGATAAAGGGCACAAAAAGTTTTGTTTTTGTTGTAAAAACTCTATCCTCACTTGCTCTCTCGCCATTCATTAAGACAGGGCAAAATAGTGAGACTCTGGGTGGAGAAAAGTAATTTTTTAAAGCTTTCGTTGAAAAGTGTACCAGGCTGTCGAGACTGACAGTAGTGTAACATACATTGTATTTGTCTTGCTTTTCGTGGAGTTTTTGTCAGATCAAGTAAAATGTCCACAAAATAAGTGCAGATTACGAGCAATCTGATTAAAACCAAACCTAAAAAGAACGCTTCCCATCTGACAAGTTGCTGATTTTAGATCTAAATTCAAGGAAGGGGTTTCCATGTTATCGGCAGATCAAGGTCCGGTGCATACCATGGAAGCCGCCTGTCTCTCCCGTCTCGTGTTTCGGTAAAGGGGCGACGGCTGTACAATATAGCAGTAAAACTCATCTTCTCATATATTTTAGCCTGTTTCATCGGATCAATATTTTATTCTCTCTGATCAGTTATGATATTAAATGAACATGATCAAAATTTAGATATATTGACCAAATACAAGAGACATTTCCATGTGCATAATATCACCAATTCAATCGGTCTCCCCTGATGCTGGTGTAGTCGAAAGTTGATGTTTCAAACATAATGCCAAAATTGAGAAGAAGCGCTGTGATTGGTCAGCATTCAGAACAGGGAGATGGGAGTGTTGTCCCCAGATCTACATGAGCGACAAGTAAGATGGGGAGCATTTTTTGTTGATCTGAATTTAATCAGATTGGATTTCAAGCAAAAATATCCACAGTCATACGTACATTACAAAGTCACATTTTTTTCTTGGATGATACAAAATATTGCATAAGGTCGTCCACACTTGATTCCTTGTTTCCCCATCAACCGCCCGCATGTTAATTTACCTACCGCCCGTTTTTTTCCATTATTTTTCACTTATTTTCATTATTTGCAGTTTTTCCAATTTGAAGCACTTTCCAAGCGCAATTTCACTCTTTGAACAGTTGGAATCAGTAAAATTTTTAAGTCTGCCTCAGTATGGAAATGGAAATATTGATAAGGTGACATGTTTCCGTGGAAAATCCTTTCAAGGGAGGTACCTCATTTGCTTGAACATTCTCAAACATGGCCTCCGAATGATGTCGGCCCGAATTTATTTCAAATAATGAGTAATGGAGAATGAAAAATAAGACGCCACCCGCATCACTTTTGAAAAACAGGCTGACGGGAAACAAGGATTCAATTGTCATTAGCCTAATATGAAAACACTTTGGATCAACAAAGCACTATGAAGGTAAACCACATGGATATAACCGTGATTCGATCATGTTTAATAACTAGCGCGAGTTCAAAATTAAGTGTACTGTAGAAACGACATGCAAGTAAAACCTGATATATTTCTCTCAAATATACAATACTATAAAATATTTCACAAAAATAAAGGCAAGCATAAGACAAAATAAATATATACAACATGTAAATATTCCTTGTATGAGAAAATGTGATGATGTGTAAATATGAGCAAATCATGCAAGACAAGAGCAACTACGTAGTTGAGTATACCAGGGACTATGTGGTGGTAATAACTATATAATAAACTTGGATAGTTGTGCCCACTCTTGCATGTTCTATTCGTGGACCCAATTGGGAGACAACTCTTGAATGATATTTGTGGTCACAATCAAGAGACGACGACTCCTAAATTAGCAGTCAATGTTTATGAGAAAACTCTTGAATGACATTTAGGAGAAAACTCTTGAATGATATTTAGGTTCACAATGAGGAGACAACTCTTTAATGATAATTAGCATGCCAATGAGGAGACGACTGGTGAATGATATTTAGGGTCACAATGAGGAGACAACTCTTGCATGATATTATGATCACAATTAGGAGAAGACTTGAAGGGAATTCATGACAATGAGGAGACAACTCTTGCAAGACATTATGGTCACAATGAGGAGATAACTCTTGCATCATTTATGGTCACAATGAGGTCACATGATGAGATAACTGCTGCAAGATATCAGAATCACGAGGAGACAACTCTTGGGTAACGTGTTGGATCACAATCAAGAGGAGACAACTCGTGTACCATGTTCATCACAATCCTTTTGTTCTATTGCAGGTAAAATCTTGCAAGTGACAGATTGCCAGTGTTGAGGGTAGCGCATGTAGTGTCTTCCAAATGTAGACCAACAATTTCACTATGATGGAAGTTACTTCTAGCCATTTCTAACAACGTTACAGAGTATCTCAACAACCATCTTGAGCCGACCTCCTGGCTTTCACTAAATCGATCTCCGCGTTTTCTCGGACTTCAGCGAATGTGAAATCCTTCAGCAGCTTTCCATTCTCAAACACCGTCTGTAGTAAATCCTGGAAGAAGAGAATAAACAAGAGGATAATTTTTTAATATTTCCTGAACTGTGATAAACTAAAAACCAGTTTTTCAGATAATTTCTTTCTAAAGTTATGAAGCAATGCAAAGAATAAAACAGAAGCCAACATGTATCTTCAACATTACCGAAACAGGACATTTCTTCATTCTCCGTTGTCAAAGTATCAGATTGTATAACTCCTATTATCTGATATACCCTCCGATTGCACTGAGGTGACCATGATGCTCATAGTTTTGCACATGGCCCTGAGCCAATCAGTATCGTCCATTACAAAAAAGAACAGAATGGGCTCACGATAACAAGACATCGTATCGAGTCCTCTAACTTGTTCATTCTTCCATAAGTTATACTGGAAGAATTTTCCATCTCTGTCTCTGTAGAATCAATGAAGACTGCATGCGTGCCACATGTTTTCAGCTATTGCGGTCAGAGGGTGTTAAACAGACAGTTTAGGAAGTTACAAACTCTGACAATGGGAGAATATGTCAACCCCTTCCAACAGCTAAACAACTAAATAAATAAACAAGGGTTATGTGTAACCCGGCAGCTCGCCGTTCTGGGTTTTGTCAATAACATGCAGCTTCGCATAAAGATTGAGCCCTTCAGGTTGCACATAGCTGGCAATGACAATACATATTGTTATAAAAATTTGACTTCTTTGTCAGTGATGTTGAAGTTGGATTGAAAGATGAACTATATTATAAAACTTGAAATAAAGATTTTTTTTCAAAAGAAGTCAAAGCCTAAACAAAAAACATTAACCCAGAAAACTTTCAGAGTCCAAAAGAAGTCAAACTTTTTCTAAGTCCAGCCTAAACAAAAAACATTAACCCAGAAAACTTTCAGAGTCCAAAAGAAGTCAAACTTATTCTAAGTCCAGCCTAAACAAAAAACATTAACCCAGAAAACTTTCCGAGTCCAAAAGAAGTCAAACTTATTCTAAGTCCAGCCTAAACAAAAAACATTAACCTTCCAGCTTTAGTCTAACGTCTAAACATAAAAACTTAACTGGACATGGACACTTTCCCCCTCTCTCCCAATACCTCGCCTACTTCGTATACGGCGAGCTAATAAAAATCATATACTATGTTTCTCCATGTTTTGACTGAATGATATTCCAAGGAGTTCTTGATCTTCTCTAGTGTTTATTTGTAGTAAGCATTATTGTTAAGGCGGACTGTTCAAGCAGCTTGAAGAACATTGTCAACATTCTATTAACTCTTATCTGTACTGTTAATTTTGACAATTCCAAAATGGTATCAACACAGTCATGAATTTCGATAAAATGGATATATACTTATCTACGTCATTTAACAGCTCATACTCCGAGCTTTCCAAGAAGATGTAATGTGAAGAAACTGTTTGTCTAGAAATTCCTCATTTCTCTTTGCCAATGCTGGATAAACATTTACTTTTTTTCTACAATTTTCTACAGTGCAATTTAAGCAATACGGTATAGAGATGGTTAAACTGCAGGCATTGGCCAGAAAACGAAACTATTTGGTCTGCCGAAAGTCAAAAAAAAAAAAAAAAAAATGAAATAAAATAAGATAACCCTGCTTTGAAAGTTTGTAAAAGTGCCTGTGAAGCTATTGAATAAATTTTATACAGCCTCTGTGATCTGTTAGGATAGTCTGGAAAAGCAGTTGATCAGAGATTCCTGATTATCATTAAATAAACATATACTCACCAATTTTGGGTTTCCGTGCCCTTCTTCTACTGTGACGTATCCTCCATTTAAAGGCTCTAGAGTTAATCGCCCCTTTTTACTTTTCTTCACTGCATCTGTTATTGGCTGCTTGAAAACATTGACCTGCAGAAAAAGGGCAATTCAGTTCCATTATTATTATATTAACTCAAATTGGAAATGGTACACAGTTAAACAAATAAAAACAGCTCAGAAGCAATCTCTGATCTGCTTGCTTGGCCTTATTCCCCCCCCGCCTTTTCCAGGCACCATGGTAAAAACATGGCTATTCACATAATAGTGATCATTCCCCAGGTAAGTATCAAGTAGTCAGAAGTCACACAGTCCGGACAAGAAAGTTTATAACTCTACATCATATACTGATGTTGACAATAAAGGGCCATAACTCCGGAGAAAATCATCGAAATGGATAACATCTACATGTTCTTCCACAATTAAGGGGGTGACATATGCAACTGTACCTTTTTTCATAAAATGACAAGTGATCTGATTACCAAATAGGCAATACAGTCGGTGGCCAATATCATATACCAAAATGTTCCCCAAACCTTGCTGAACGCGAATATGACACCTCTTTGAAGAAACAATGTAAATTGGAGAATATAATTACAAAAACAATGGGACTTGGGACTGCCAGCAGAAGTCAGTTGAACATCACGCTTGGATGTAGAAATGGGAAATTCTAAGCCGAAAAATCCACAGATGAACAAAATCCTTTACCAGTTCTTGTTGTCATCTAAACCTATGCAGAGCTAAACAGAAAACCTTACCACAGACTCAAATCAGTTGACTACCCATACATATATGGGGACATCTGTATGGTACATGTACTAAGCATCTTCAATGTAAATCTTTGAGTCGTTTATGAATAGTTACCAAGATATGGACCGCACCAGCATATATCGATATTGATGATAAAGGGCCATAATTTTGGGGAAGATCATCAAAATGGACAAAAAATCTGACAGTGCACATCTGCAAGATACTAAGCATATTTCATGTAAGTTTTGAATTTGCCAATTAAGAAGGGGATGCAGCTTGCACAACAATGTACTGTAGCATACAATGATGATGTTGAATCGCGTCGAATTATCGAAATGGGCAAAAAAGTGAACAGTACACATCTGCAAGGTACTCAGTACAAATAATCACTGAACAAGCATCATGTAGCATCATCCGTCAATCATGGCTGCTTGTATCCACATATACATAGGTATCACATCTTTATGACCAATACATCTGAAGAAAATGAACCAAAATGCAAGCCTCACGCTAAACACGATCACAAAACACAAACATCAATCTGTCTTACCTCTTTACCACTGATGACAGTGTAACTACACTTGAATGCACACTTCTGGGTGTCCCTGTCCAGACGCTGCAGTAGCGCTCCTCCACTCCCGAACGTGATGTTGTCTGCGCTCCATTTATGCTCCTTCATAACATCCAGTATACTGGACAACGATTCATAGCTGATTCCGTCGCCTTGTATGATGCGAATGTAAGGGGGTAACATCTTGTATCCTTTACTATTCAAGTCTGTTCCAAACTTTGTGCCCAGGATGTCTAGAACCTGAATACAGAGAGAGTAATTTAGTCTGACTGACAGACGGACACAGTATTAACGGACAGACAGAAATTTCATATCCCTCATTCCAGGCTATAGGTATTGTAGAGGATGAAAAATATCAAACATGTTCATCATTTGAAGAAAAAAAGTTTCTTTCAAAGCAATTACTATGTGCTGAGCAAGAGAAGGAAGGGAGAAAAGACTTTTATCATGTCATGTTACAATAAATATGACTTTGGAAACTAAACTGCATCCATTTGCCCCCGAGTCGACATGTAAATTCAGAGTAGTTGAATGGATGGCCAATGCTGAAAATCATTGATAACAAATTTACTTCAGACATCAGTAATTACAGAACATGAATTGCAGGCAAGCACCTAAAAGGTGCGTGGACCCCTCAGCCTGTTTTTTTTTAGTAAAGTAGGATCAGGGCTGCATCTAGAGCCAATTTAGTTTCGGAAAACATATGGGTGCCCAAAACTCAAATGAAACAAAAAAACGAAAGTGTTGTTGTTGTTCAATTTGAAAGGATTTCTGAAGGAAATACTAGAAAAAGCCCCTGGGATCCTCAATATCGATCCGATTGCATAGCTGGGTATTGAATTTCATGTTAATAAACCTCTGTTTTGTGAGTGATCACAGGCTATTTGCGCCGAAATTCACTTACAAAAATTGGACCCTCAATAATGAATAACGAAAAGGAACTGGGAGTTTGGGATCGGAACCTGCAAAAAATCCCTGGACACCGTATAAAACAGACATAGGTTTCACGTGAGTGGTGTGCTGGGATTACAGCATGCAAGAAAGTGTAGCTTTATCAGTGGCAATTTATGCATTGCACAAGTGTGATTACAAGTGAACACACTGATTGACACAGGCCCACCCTTATCATTATGGGGGGGGGGGGGCATAAACTCCAGGTATGCAAACTGGTTCAAAATTGCCCAGAGTCAGGCTAAAAATGGGCTCTCCTAATCACTCGTTTTAAATAATTTCCAAGGTACAGTAACATGTTTGGTGACAAAAATTGATAAAAATGTTGTACCAGTTAAATGTGTGGACACAAATATGGTTCATGCAAAAGTTTTAGGATAAAACATATGATGTAGAATAGAATAATTTAATAGCAAAATTAAAGAAAAATGTTGTCCTTCATTCAATGAGAATCTTTCTTTTATCAGGGAACCTTCAAAATTCACAATGAAACATGCAACCAAGGGTTCCCGATGGGCATAGATAACAGTGCAAAAGCTAAGCCATCAATAAATAAAATAAAAAAATAAAAAAAATAAAAAATCATGAAATAATTATAACCATCTGAAAATCTAATCATTTCATCAGTCAACATTCAGGAAGCTCTCACCAAAGTTTCGTCAGGCCCGACTTGATAGATCTACAGATATTCAGCGGACAAGAACATGTTGATGGGCATAGATAACAGTGCAAAAGCTGAGCCATCAATAAATAATAAAAAATAATAATTAAAAATCATGAAATCATCATAGCCACCTGAAAATCTAATCATTTCATCAGTCAACATTCAGGAAGCTCTCACCAAAGTTTGGTCGGGCCCGACTTCATAGATCTGCAGATATTCAGCGGACAAGAACATGTTGACGGACGGACAGACGTTAGGACGGACGGACGTACGTACATGGCAACGACAAGACCCCACAGCCCTATGGGCTGAGGGGTAATAAATTAATTCTTGTGCTTGCGTTTTCACGAAGTGATCACACCTATTTCCCTTACCAACACCAGAGCTTGAGTTTTCATGGGAGTGATCACATCTACTCCCCTGACCAACACCAGAGCTTGAGTTTTCGTGGGAGTGATCACATCTACTCCCCTGACCAACACCAGAGCTTGAGTTTTCGTGGGAGTGATCACATCTACTCCCCTGACCAACACCAGAGCTTGAGTTTTCGTGGGAGTGATCACATCTACTCCCCTGACCAACACCAGAGCTTGAGTTTTCGTGAGAGTGATCACATTTACTCCCCTGACCAACATGCAGAGCTTGAGTTTTCACGAGAGTGATCACACCTACTCTCTTTACCAACACCCAGTGCTAAATAATAAATAATTATCTCCGAGATAAATTTGTGAAATTTTGTTCAATTCATTTTCAGCTCTTAACAAAAGTCAAATACGGTTCCAAAATACACCTGCACAAGACATCGTCTCTCCTTATGTATTCTCTAAAAAAAAAGATTTTGAATACATGACACATCATCTTCCATGAATGTATCTACGGACACAAAGAAGTTGCGATTTTAACAATCTCCTGATTTTGGTGTAACAGTGACCTGGACCTTTGTTTGACCTTCACCTAAATTTTGGTACATGACACATTGTCACCCCCTAAAGTATCTACTGACATGAAAAAAATAATTGATTTTTAAAGATTTCTGATTTTGGGGTCACAATTGACCTTGACCTAAATTTTGATACATGACACTGTCACATCATCCCCTCTTGATGTATCTATAGAAAAAATCGCCATTTTAACAATTTTCTGATTTTGGGGTCACAGTGACCTTGTCCTAATTTTTTATGCTTGACACATAATCTGCCCCTAATGTACTTACATGTACTAACAAAAAATGTGATATTAGAAAGATTTCCTGATTTTGGGGTTACCTTGACCTAAATTTTGGTACATGACATATCGTCTTCCCATAATGTATCTACAGACAAAAATCGAGATTTTAACAATTTCCTGATTTTGGGGTCACAGTGACCTTGTCCTAATTTTTGGTGCTTGAATGTAATGTAATGTATCTACTGACACAAAAAATGTGATATTTTTATGATTTCCTGATTTGGGGGTCACAGTGACCTTGACCGTTGAGACTGACCTAACTTTTGGTACGCAGACATCATCTTCCTCTAATCTATCCACCGACACAAAAAAGATTAGCAATGGGCAATTCCCACTATAGTTCAAGTTAATCCCTCGATGGTAGTGGGTGGTGCACGGACACCTGACTGACCGTTTGAGCTGTGGTTCATCATTCCGAGAGCTTCCCCATGACTTTAACTCAGAATATATATTTAGTCGATGATAACTGGTATTTTATCGACCTGAAGTTGCCAAAAAAAAATCATAAATGTAAGCTTATTGGTCCTTTCTTGAAAAAGTAGGACAATTTTATCCATATCAACATACTTACACCAGTTATCACTAGTTGAAAAGTCCGCTTCATGTTATAAACATTGGGGAGAGATCATGAGAACAACCCACACATGTGGTGGCCCATGTGTTGTGTACCATTACCTTTACAAACATTTGGTTTTTCTGATTTTGTAATATTTACACAAGTCAGGAACTAACTGCACTGGACATGCAATGTCATTTTCTTCAGGCATATGCTTTCCAGCAATTTCCAAAATACTCTGTAAGAAAAACATTCGCTTCACTAATGCCTCAAGAGAGTACAAACAGCCACAGCTTAGATCTACTCTATCAGTAAGTACATCAGATATAAATTACTGACCTTGATGACGACCTCACAGGGATCGCCTGAATCTGGTCTCACGACCAGCACCCCTCCATTCTGCCCTCTCTCTATGATGAGGTCGCGGAGGTACTCGCCCCAGAGGGTCTCACAGGCATGCCAGATGTTATAACTGTCACTGACACAGGCCATCAGCCCCGTGGGAAACCTGGTCAACATGTTCCTGAAGGCCTCTAATTCCCCGTCCTTCCCCCAGGTGGTGATTGTACTGAAACACCAGAATATAGACTCCATCACTACAGATCACGTAACAAAGGTGGGGGAGGGGGTTGTTGTAAGTAGCTCCAAATGGGGCCTTTCTCTACTACTCATGATCAAGGCCCTTGTACCAAACCACTCACCAAATCTATTTGTCTGGTTGTTTCTCACAAGCAATGAAATAACTCCATTCTGTGATGTCTGACCTTTCATAAAATATCTTGTTTATAATAAACTGTTCAATTTTAGCTGCACGCGAGACCAAACCTCGAAACGATCATTTCCATTTTGAATTACATGTACTCATAGAGGCTCTGCTTTCAATTTATGCACCACATCACCTGCTAGTTTCTTTTGACTCGTCCAGAGTTTCGTGGGTTCCCTAAGGCTAAATGGAGGTGCCCACATCGACCTTGAAACGGGAACAAGGCCAAACAAATTGTAAAAGAAGGTGAGTACTCTTTTAAATGCCAGGTTATCGAGGACGTCTGTGACCTCTGACCTCACCTGTGTTCTGCCGCTGGAATGGAATGACCGGCCATATCACAGGAGTAATAGTTACGGGCCATCATTATCCCTGCTATTGTGTCTGTACCCATGAAATTCACTAGATGTGAAGCACCACCAATGCCTGCAGCCTACAATGGCAAACAGTTTTATTTTATCACAATATTTTATCACAATCAAACCTTAACATATAATCTGGATAGATACTAAATTACTACATTTCAGTTAGAAGTGAAAGCTGTCCGAACCAGGTAAAAGAAAGATTCGAAAGGTTAGGTGGGAAAAGAAAAAATAGACATTCTAACATGCTCCACCTTATAGCCATGTGCTGATTGGTCCAGACCATATAAAGATTATCACACGATAATCGTCATTTGTTTGTTGTGATCTGTTTCATTCACGTGCCAAACTGGTGACATCTCATTCTTGTGACGCAGTGCAACAAAACTGAGTGACCATTGGTTCATTCACTGCATCTCGTGAAAGGACAGCACGTGTGAGCACGGCCTGAAAACCAGTCACAAAATTCTCCCATCAACACGGGAGAAGTTTGCAGAACATTTGCCATTCCGCTCATGAAATGAGGAAATATTAATCATGGTACATGTTAGAATGAAGTTAATGACCCTCTTAGTGAATATTATCATGTAATAATTTTTCGATGTTTAGATTTAGACAGTCAATCAAAAAACCGAGCGGCGTAGCTTAATATTCACTAAGGCGGTCATTAACTTCTAATTAATTCATGGATTAGGTTAATCAATTTTGCATATTTTCTTGTATAGTTACCAGATTGCACCTGATGCTGGTTCAGGCCTTTGTTTTTTATTTTTATGTTCATGGATTTGGTTCTTCAAAATACTTGGTTGGGAGGTGGGGTTATCGTAACAAAAAAGTCCAATTGATTTTGTTCCTATAATGTATGCCAGCAGAAGTTGCATACAGCAAATAGGTATGTGAAACTTTTTTGGATGTTTCTTATCTGAGAGAAGGGTCTCTCGCTCCGTATTTGAGTTGAAGCTGCAAGGCTTTGTATAACTTTTCAGTCAACACAAAATTGAGAAATGTAATTTCATTAATTTTCTCCAGCATCGCCATTGCATTCATTGAATGCAGTCACTGCTGGTATAAGGTATCAATATATTTATTAAGTTGTTTCAACTGATTTCGACTGATCACTCTCTCTAATATTATTCTTCATTGCATTGGCAATTTTGAGAAGAGTAACCAAAAGCTCCCCTTGAAAATTTAGATTTTGTTCCATTTTTATACTGCATAAAATGACCTGAAAATATGTAGAAAGAGGCTCAGAGATTTGCCCTCTACATGGCCAGAATTGCCCTAGAATGCATCTCAGAGCATCTAGACCCCTGGGGCTTCCGGGGCCTAGGCGGCCCCTGGACCCAGGTCTATTTGTCCTGTGATAGTAACTGGCTGAGACGCCCTGTATCCTGATTCTGGCTAAACCCCTGGAATGAAATGAATATGTATTTCAACTATCACGTTTCAGACAGATCCGACTAGATCGAAGAATAAACTCAGTTTGTTAGAAAGAAATTCCAGTAATTAATTGTGGCAGATATTTTGGGGGGAGAGAAAATAGGATTCGAAGTCTTTTCCAGGACTCTTTACAAATATTGTCAGAATTCAAGGATTTCCAGGTCCTGGAATTTTATTTTCTCAGAATTCAAGAAAACCCAGTACCCGTATGAACACTGAATAAAGTCTGAAATCTACTTCAAAAAGTCTGAAATTTAAAATTCAATCACCGCTAATTTTTGAATAAAATTGAATCAGTTATTCCAATAAAATTTGATCACCTTCTACAAACAAAAAAATGAAGGAGAATAATGGATTATCTGTGTAATTTTGTGGCATTATGTTTACTTCCTGTTCTAATAAATTTGATCACCTCTCGATTTAAGGTGGGAAATTATTAGAGAATTTACCACACATACATGACATATTATTTACCTCAACAGATGTAGATCCACGGAAGCCAAAATCGTGAAGTTTGAACGGAAGTCCGTTCAGGTTATCGGCCGTTTCATCGAGATACTTTGCGATGATTTCCTTCTGGTACCTAGAGTTGGTGGCCACTGTCATCGGGTACCAGACTTGAACCATCAAGGTCTACAAAAGTCATGTTAACCTTCAATACAACTATTCACATCATACTTCGAGGTCAAGGTCTACATGTACCTGAGAATTCCATCGGTGGCCCAGATGATGTCCCATTGATGTCATCTTTTCAGAAGGTATTGATCAGCCTTCTAATTTTCTTTGAACATATTCCAGAAGACTTTTTTTTAGGAAAATCAGGCAAAATAAGTTAGTTTTAGGAGTCTTAATTTCACCGTGATCCTTTGCACCTAAGATTGTGCCAATAGATTCAATATGTTAAACTATGAACAGGCATGAGAATGGCCAGAGTTAAAGAAAAAGAAAAACACACTGGAATTTGAACTTTTGGAATGGAAAGTAGAACCTTTTGAAATCAGACTTTTCATTCTCATCCTTGTATATTCCTGATAATAATATTGAGCTAAGATGATTTGAAACATACAGGTCAGAAGAGTGGCCGTCAGCTATAAAAACATTGATTCTGCGATAATCAAATGTAATCTCAAATCTCATTGAAACGTTCCTTACCTCAAAGTAATTTGTGAGCCAGTAACATTTGGGGTCTGTGTTTTCAACTGTAAAGAGTACATTTTTGTATGGCACGACGGTTCCTTCTGGTACAGCCTTTATCCTCAAGGGTAGATAACCACCATGCTCCTGAAAATATACATTATGTAACATACAATGGTAAACTGATCATCGGATCAGAGTTTTCGAATATACATATATTGCAGGATTTGGTATGGACTAGAGCAAAAATTAACTGATTTTTGTTTCATCCCTCCCCTAGTCAACTGTGATAAACTATTGAATGCTAGTTTTTTCTATAGGCACTTTAAGATCCCACAACAAAAATGATTAGTTTATTTTTTGTGACTCATGAAAAATCATGTCCTTGTCCATACGTCCTTGCGCAGGCACTGTACTGAATCTGGTGGTCTTCCCGCCCTTCATGGTTACCTCCCTTTATCCTTTGGTCTTTGCTGAACCATTCAGTAATGTTTATGGTCTCACTGAGCATGTCATTGCACAATTTTAGTGGCGCGATAACAGTTGGCCAATGGGAGAAACTTTGTGCTCATCGACGACTGTTATTTTGTGCTAAACAATTGATTTTCTCCCCTATAAATATTGAAAAATAAAATATAAAAAAAAATCCGAAAGGGATGAAAATCAGGAATGAGTGGTAATGATAAACTAATAATTAATTTTAAGAGGCCTAATCAGAGAAATGTAAGTTATTCCCCGCGGGACCTTAACACACAGATGTATACACATCTTAACACATGTCGACTTCTAAGTTCGGACCATCAAAAGCATTCAAATCCGAGGAGTAAATTTCAATTACAAGCTAGAGACGAGTCAATCAGAAAATACCTAACGACTGTGTTTAGGGTGACGTATTCTCCCAGTAATGTCATTTCTCCTAATATGGCTGTCATTACTCCTATATAGCTGTCATTTCTCCTAATATGGCTGTCATTAATATGGCTGTCATTTCTCCTAATATGGCGGTCATTAATATGGCTGTCATTTCTCCTAAATTGCTGTCATTAATATGGCTGTCATTTCTCCTAATATGGTAGACTGGATGAGGAGGGAGGGAGGGAATAACAATTTGGCTTAATGTCACACTCAAGTTTGTTTCACTCATATGGTGACAGTCAGTTTGGTTGGTGGAGGAAGCCGGAGTGCCCGGAGAGAACCACCGCCCTTCGGCAAGTAACTGACAAACTTCACACATGAACCAGCTGGCCTCGAACCCGTGCCGGTTCAGCGGTGTGAGGCTAGCGGTCACCAGCGAAGTGCCTTAGACCACTCGGCCACCGAGGGCCCCTAGACTGGATGAGTCTCTATTTCATATGTACTATTTAATAATAATAAAATGATCTTTAATAAATATATACGTTTGATGAATAAATAAATAAATAAATAAATAGAATGAAAAAAAAAATGAAAAAATTATTTTCAAAATAGAGACTGGACGATTTGATGGGTTTCGTCGTGTAAAGATTCCATCTGGAGGCGTGGTTAGTCTGGACGATTGACATATTTTTATCTTCGGTCGCAACATTTGTATCAATTTCATTCTAACGCCATACTGTGACAGTATATTGTGCATTTTTTCTTGCAAAGTTAGCTCCCTTGTGACGTTCCGTCCAGTCCCTGTTTCAAACATTTCTTAATAGGCAGAGTTACTTCCTCTTGTTTCCCGTTTAAAATACATTATGAAACAGGAGCTGGATCCAGTCTACTAATATGGCTGTCATTTCTCCTAATATGGCTGTCATTAATATGGCTGTCATTTCTCCTGATATGTCTGTCATTAATATGGTTGTCATTTCTCCTAATATGGCTGTCATTAATATGGCTGTCATTTCTCCTAATATGGCTGTCATTAATATGGCTGCCATTTCTCCTAATATGGCTGTCATTAATATGGCTGTCATTTCTCCTAATATGGCTGTCATTAATATGGCTGTCATTTCTCCTAATATGGCTGGAGGGGTGATCAGAAAGTAGAAGAGACAATCAATAACCCATATATATGTAATGTAACCTGTATATTATGTAAATTACTGTTCATGAAAGAGAGGACAACTCAAAAATATCACTAGGGCTTTGGATTAACCCCTGGATGCAACGTTAAACATTAGGATGTGCCCAAATTAGGGAGCAAAATTTATTTTAAAATAAATAAATAAAATAAGATTTTTTTTTCTCAATATTTTTGCATGGAGGTTCAATGTTCAGTTAAGTGGATGGAGATTCCTCATCAATTAAGTGTCCTATTTAAAGCATACCTATTTTGCCAGATTTTGGGGGAGTTTCCTGTGTAAATTTTTTTTCGCCGAGCCGAATAGAGGTTGTGCCCAAATTAGGTTAATCAAAACCCCTGGATCAGTGGAATTCATGAATGTTTATGGTCTACATGTTCAAATACGAAGCTGCGCATCAAAAAACCCCTCGGCTCTGGGTACATTCATAATGTATTAAATTTGAACCAAGATGTCAGGAACACCAAGCAGTCAAGTCACAAATATACAGATTATCAAAAATTTTGCAATTAGAAATGACCCCTAAGATTTCCGTCCAATCAGAGAAACCGGTATTCATTACATAAATTTCTTGATGCATCAATGATGTATACCAAATTTTACATCGAGCATTTGAACGGTATCAGAGATAGAGATCATTAATGATTTCGCATAAATTAAAGATGGCCACCCTTCCTTCTCGCCACTCAGAGGAACTGATGTGGTTATTCATTGAAATTTCTCTTGATACATTGATGCTGTATACCAAGTTTCGTATAGAACACTGAAGTGGTATCAGAGATATACATCATTAAAGATTTTGCATAAATTAAAGATGGCCACCAAGGTTTCCGCCCAATCAGAGAAACCAGAACTGTCATTTGTCGTAAGTCTCTTGATGCATCGATGATGTATACCAAATTTTACATCGTGCACTTGAACGGTATCAGAGAACGAGATCATTAATGATTTTGCATAAATTAAAGATGGCCGACCATCCTTCGCCCCACTCAGAGGAACTGATGTGGTTATTCATTGCAAGTCAGTTGATACATCGATGCTGTATACCAAGTTTGGTATAGAACACTTAAATTGGATCAGAGATATATATCATTAAAGTTTTTGCATAAATTAAAGATGGCCGCCAAAGTTTTCGGTCAATCAGGTCCCGATTCAAAGTATCTGGATGTATCGATGATGCATACCAACTTTCATATAAAACAACTGAATGGTAACAGAGATATGTATCATTATCGATTTCGCATAAATTAAAGATGGCCTCCAGGATTTCCAGCTAATCAGAGAAGCCGGTTTGGTAATTTATTGAAAGTTGCTTGATGTATAGATGATGTATACCAACTTTCGTATTGAACAGTTGAATGGTTTCCGAGATATGGATCATTATCCATTTCGCATAAAATTAAAGATGGCCGCCAAGGTTTTCACCCAATCAGGTCCCAATTAAATAGGCTTCTGGTCCTTGACTAGGTAAATAAGCATACCAAATTTGGAATTCTTCAGTGGAACCGTTCTCCGGCTATCTCGCTCACGTACAGACGTACGGACGTACGGACGTACGGACAGACGGACGTACAAGACGACGACAATACCCCATGGCCAAAATTGGCCGAGGGGTAAAAATGAAGGAATATAATCTGTGCTTAGACCAATATCAATGGACAGTTCATATGTTTTATATAGATACATGTAGGTCAAAATCCATGTAGATAATCAATGGCATGGTCGATATTTTCACCAGTGAGAAAATAATTGATACCTGAATACGTAAATATGTGCACATGTGTAATGGATATTATATCAATATCAGCCCACCCCGGCTGTAAGATCAATCAATGTTCAATGTCAAATAAATGTTAGTTTGCCTGTAAGTGGCCGTGTACACATACATGTACGTGCATTGCTAATGCTAACATTTCTCAATGATTCAGCAAGCTGTAAATCAAATATTGACAAGTTGCAATTTGCTATTATGAGTAGAACAAATGGCAATAAATCAGTTTTCTAATGACCACGGTCCTCTATGCTACCTGGATTTTATTGACTGAGCAGTTAAGATATGGCCAAAGTAAAACCTGCACTGGAGCACCTATTCACAGCAAAATCAAGGGAACCTGCAAATATTGATGTTCATTTTGTACGAAAATAGAATGTCGCAATATAAAAATATCCTAACGCCAAATGGCACTCAAATTACAGCCGGTGTAAAGGTCCGTAAACAACCCGAAACATTCTGGTCTGCTACCCAGGCTATCTCCATGGTAACGTATATACAGCTTAGCTACATGTATAGCCAACATGGCTGACAGAACAGGACTTTGCTGCAGATGCATGCTGGCAACGACGAGCCAAGTTCCCAAAATTATTGAACTACTGGTACTGGAAACGTCTGAAGCAAGTGAACTACCGAAGATTGTTAGTTTTTAGAGATGCTAAAAGTAAAGACTTAAACACGTGATCGACCTCAAATCTGGACTGAAATCGATGTCTCTCAAACTCAGCGAAAGTGACAAATGTTACAACTGGTACAAAATGAAACACATTTGACCACAAAAAACTAAACTTGTTTCTACCATTCACGAGAAAATAGAAAGAATTGATCTTTAAAAATAAACAGCATTGAGGTGCATTCTACCAGTAT
Source organism: Hanleya hanleyi (assembly GCA_036873755.1). Taxonomy (NCBI): domain Eukaryota; kingdom Metazoa; phylum Mollusca; class Polyplacophora; order Lepidopleurida; family Hanleyidae; genus Hanleya; species Hanleya hanleyi. Next base: position 61,792 of record JAVTVY010022378.1, read on the forward strand.
GCTATGCGACATTACCGAACATGCATAACTCAACTGGTCTCATTTGCAATGCAACCAAGATACATGTAAACCAAGATGTATCAGGGAAATACTATCCAGTATTGCTATGTAATTTTTGTGTTTCAACTTTGCTGTTTGCCAGTATCCCCCCCCCCCCCACCAACATTCATATAATAAGCCAATCACAACAAATTCTGCCTTTTCCATTTGGCATTGTACATAGTTTTTTAGATCTGTACTATATTTTCCCAGTATTCAAAGGAAGTGTCACTTATTATAATACTTGAATACTGGAACAATATAGTTCATATACGTGTACAATTTTGTCAGTTATCACCAGTTCAAAACAGTCTCCTGGGTTAAAAGATTGGCGAAAGTGAAATTATACTTGTAGCTGATCAAGTGAACTCACTGGTCCGTGAACAGACAGGCTCTTCTTTGTTCTCCGACAACAATCATGATAATGTGCAACTGAGTCATTAATCATCATATTGGAATCAGCCTATCTAATTTCATGATTTTCTCTAGATTTGGGCTGAGATACATGTATCCGAGAGGGGATGCTCAAATTAGGGAGATGTAAAACCTTGCAATCGCAGCCCTCACAATTGGCGTTGGCATTCAGCATTGCCGACACCAAAAGCTGAAGCAATTGGAGTTTGCCTCGGCCATTTTTAACATGGGGCTGAATGGGGGATAATGTAATTTTACAACATTTTCTGCCGAGGCAGATTTCTGAATTGAGGGGGCTGCAATCACATCTTGGCAAGGGTGTCACTAAGATTTCTTCACAGGGATTTGTTTTTCACTTGTTAGAGAGCCCAGTACTGTGTTGTCAAACAAAGGAAAACAAGAGCCCAAGGGGCTTCAATATACACCCGTGTAACTGGAATTACACTGATCCAAATTTCAAGGTTGTTTAATAGCCTTGATTCCGTTTGGTAGCTAGCCTACAATTTTGTGCTTCTGACAATGTAACATATATAACATCTTATATTGAATGATAAACTACAACGAGCTTAACTCTTGGTAACTAGTTGACCTTGAAGCAGTGACCTTGACCCATATTTTGGTATGTAACACATCATGTCTCTCTAATGTATCTACTAGCAGAAAAAATAAATATTTTTAATGATTTCCTGATTTTGGGGTAACAGTGACTTTGACCTTTGAACTTGACCTAAATTTTGGTACACGACACATCTTCCCTCAATGTATCAATGGACACCTTTGACCAGGTCACTTGACCTACATTTTGGAATGTGACCCCCTGATGTATCTACTGACACAAAAACATGTTATTTTTAATAATTTTCTGATTTTGGGGTCACTGTGATCTTTGACCTTGACTTAATTTTTGGTATGCGACACTTCATTTCGCCCTTTTGAATCCACTTACAAAAAAATTGTAATTTTTAATGATTTCCTGATTTTTAGGTCACACTGACCTTTGACCTTGATTCTGGGGTCACAGTGACCTTGACTATTGACCTGAATCTAAATTTTGGTATATGACGAAACGGCTCCCCGTAATTTCTCAATGGACTAAAAAAATCATGATTTTTAACAATTTCACAATTTTGGGGTCACAGTGATCTTGACCTTTGACCTTGACCTACATGTTGGTAGGTGAAACATCCTATCCCCCTGATGTATCTACCGACACAATTTTTTTTATATTTTTAATGAAAATGTCCTGATTTTTCTGTCACACCGACCTTTGACCTCTGACCTACATTTGGTATGCAAGACATCGTTCCCCCCCCTAGGGCATCCATTCACCAAAAATTAGAACTGTAGATAGAAAACTGTCAATGATTTCTTGATTTTAGGCAACAGTGACCTTGACCTCTGACCTCGACCTCAATTTTGGTACGCGACACATCGTCTCCACCTAGTATATCCACTCATGAAAAATAGCAACTGTGGATATAAAACGTTCACAGAAAAAGACTGGACACGAACACAGTGATTTCCTGTTTTGTAGGCCAGTGACCTTTAACCTTTGACCTTCATTTTGGTACGCGCCACATCATCTCCCCGTAGGGTATCCACTTACCAAAAAATTAGAACTGTGGATAGAAAACTGTCCCAGATATAGACTGGACATGAGGGACGGAAACCGCCATCACATAATACGTCCGCCTTTTGGCGGGCGTATAATAACATTCCGTTGGGTGCTGAGGGGGAGTCATTTGCACCAACAACCCCCTTTATTGACGCCCTGGTTTTGTAGATTTGGTTAATAGGGCGAAATGAATAAACCAAATCAGTACGAATCATCACTTCTATTCAATGAAAATTTCAGGAATTTTCCAGGAGATTTTCAAGCTGATATACATGTAGGTCATTTTCCAGGAGATTTTCAAGCTGATATAGGTCATTTTCCAAGAGATTTTCAGGCTGATATAGGTCATTTTCCAGGAGATTTTCAGCTGATATAGGTTATTTTCTGGGAGAAAACAATTTTTGACATGATTATTAACATGCTTTTGATAGGACATACACCTAATTTCTAAGCACTTTCCAGGACGTAATTTAAATGCCAGGTAGTTTTCCAGAATTTCCAGGAGGCATATGAATCCTGTATCATGCTACATTACCTCCACTATATAATTCCATCCCTCCTCGTTGACGAGATCACGCCCAAAATGGAGCTTGTAGATTGCCTTGGCTTCTATGATGTTCTCCCTGGTGACCACGGGACCAACAAGCCACCGCTTGATGATGTACTGTAGACCAAAAAAGACAGTGGTGGGGAACTTCCCTCCACGACTCTCGAAGTACGAGTAGACGGTGGTCGTGTTGTCAGGGTACTGTAAGTGATGGGTCACCTAAAACACAAGGTTAAACAAAACAATACTTCAGGAAAGTTTGTGAATCAGTGAATATGTTTCAGCCATTATCTCGACGTTTGGGTACTATGTTTTCACACCTGGGACCCCACTATTCCTTTTTAAACCCGCGAAAACCCCAAGGGTTGCCCCAGTTATTCGTCTCTTATAACCTGAGCGCTTGTGACTGTGAATAGATGTGTTCTCTAAATGTTGAGTATATTCTATTCATCTTCAAACAATGTGCAGTAATTCCCCTAATAATTTGATCACCGTAAGTGCAGTAAAAATGGCTTATATAATCTGATGGGAATATTCTTGATGGCACCAGCTACAAAGTGTAACATTTGTCATTATATGACTTTTCTTCAATTTGAATGAAGACTGGGAATGTTACTTTTTCTCTGTGTCTGAATAACACAGTTGAAAAGTGAACTTCCTGTGATTTAATTATTAGGGGAATTACCGTACACTGTCCAGTCTCAGCTACGGTAAATTTCACTATAACATATTAAGCGGATGAATCTTAATACATGCAGTTAATTTATCATGACCTGCTCACCAGGAAAGCAGAAAGACTGGATTTTATTCATTTTTTTCATTTCTATTTTCTGTTGGTAACAATGTATTATTACATACAGGGTGTATCAAAAAAAACGGAGTCCTAGTACGATGACACATTTTTCATTGAGCAAAGGAGAAATCTATTTTTTTTGTTGATTTGTCATCAAGACCGACCCTTTGGGACTGACCAGCTGAACAATTCAATGATCTGTGATCAAGCATGTTAGAACAATAGCTATTCTTCAATTATGAGTGAAATGTGACTTGCGCCAGATTTGGTTTACATCATTCGTCTGCCCTTGAAAGAAAAGAAATACGGTGTACAAATGAAATGTCTTTTATCCATTCTGAATTCATTGACATTTTGAAAACAAAACGGTGTACAATTAAAATGTCTTTTAACTCCGAATTTAACAAAAAGGTGTACAATTCAAATGTCTTTTTAACAGACAATTGAATCTCAATCTTCAACGTGTCCTCCATTTCTCTGGATGCAGGTACGCGCACGTTCATTCATTGCCGCCACGGCCCGTCTGATAAGTGCCTGGTTCTGCCTCAGGTTGTCAACTTCTGTTATGATGCGCTGTTCCAGGTCAATGAGATCTGCTGGAGGCGTGATGTACACCTTGGACTTTAGCTAACAGTTAAAAGACATTTTAATTGTACACCGTTTTGTTTTCAAAATGTCAATGAATTCAGAGTGGATAAAAGACATTTCATTTGTACACCGTATTTCTTTTCTTTCAAGGGCAGACGAATGATGTAAACCAAATCTGGCGCAAGTCACATTTCACTCATAATTGAAGAATAGCTATTGTTCTAACATGCTTGATCAAAGATCATTGAATTGTTCAGCTGATCAGTCCCAAAGGGTCGGTCTTGATGACAAATCAAAAAAAAAAATAGATTTCTCCTTTGCTCAATGAAAAATATGTCATCGTACTGGGACTCCGTTTTTTTTGATACACCCTGTATATGTGTGGTTTAAGCAAGCTGATTCCAACACATTAATACAATTTATAAAATATACATAATTCAATTTCGATGCAGAACCGTGAGCAGAAAATGAGACCTAGCTTGCTGCATACTATTATTATGCGGGAACATCACGGTATGCTGCAAAGACTAAAGTGTTTCATATATTTGTCCTGAAGGAATTTATGGATGCATGGCCCTACATTTTCACCAACATATCAGTTACCATGGTTCATGAACCCAGAGATTTTATATTGAGAAAGACTTAGTGTGTTCACCTACGGGCATGAAAGATAACCCAAAATTAATCTTTTGGGGGGATCACATAAATTGTAGACATTTTAGCAAATTTCCCATCAATCAGAATCTGAATGTAACATATAAATGTATATGACTATATGATCATACTGAGTGAGGTTCAATTTTTAATTTCTTTACATAATCTGTAATAAATATATATTGATCTGGTTCGTTAATACACATTTGTTACATAATGTATGGCCATTGTCAGTTGATTGGTTGTTTAGCATGACCTTGATTTTTAAATACACATGCTAGATGCTATAAATTATTTATTATTAAGTATTAAATTGCAAACCAATTGTATACGAATACGAAGAAAATGATTGAGTTTTGCTCTTGAAAATGTACATCCCGCATCTATTTAATTATTTGCCCTCAAAATATGGATGAGGATTGGTCATGCTAACAACCAATCAAGTGACAATGGCCTAACATGCATGTATTTGTCTTGTTTAATGCAAGAATCACATTGTCAAATGTGTCATCTGGACAATTCACTACATGTACAAGAATTTACAGGTAGACGTCAGGAAAAAAAAAGAATTATGAAAATGTTTTTTTTTATTCTGTGAAAATAAAGAAATGTCAGACCCACAACTCTTACTGTGCCAAAATGTCATGTCGAAATGTCGCGTTCCGAAATGTCCAGATACCCGTGTCATATAGTTTTCTAAATATTATGGAATTGAACACGTATATTTATCATGCGAAACTGTTTAGTGTGTATAACCTGCCAAATGGTGAGGTACTGGATGTTATAACATGATATAATGGGGGCAGACATAAACAATTTACTGACAACAAATAGGCCCACTGTCCATGGCAAGGTATTGATAATGTGAAAGTGAAACTCAGAATGGCACGCTGTTGTTGTTGTGTCACGCTGACCTGCAAAACACGACCTTATTTCTCGGAATTTACTACGAGTATGACCAAAGAAAACGTTCAGAGTAACCTAGTTCTCAACTGTTCACTTAGGAAGAAAAGAGAAGAAATAATTGGGTATTAATTAACAGTTGAAATGTGAACTCGACTGGACATAGTCATACCCGGATAGGACACCATCAAAATGCCTTCACTGTTTCAGTTTTACAACAACAACACAACACAAAATCAATCACCGGCACTGAGTCACCCACATTGTGTCGCTCAATGTACAGAGAAAGACACTGACAGCACCACAAACTACCATTTTCTGTTACTAATCCGTGTTTATTTCTCAGTAGATTAGCTAACTTTTCACTATATTTACCTTGTAAGAATCAGTTACCAAAATGATGTTTTCCAGAGAAACGTGCTTTGCTCTATCGCCCGCCATCCTTCTCAAATGAGGACATAACCACCTCCGACAGAGCTTAACTACAACCTCTGACGTCATCATTATCAGACGGGTCCAGACACACCGCTTCCGTACGTCACGTCACGACTAGGAGAAACTATTTTCGTCCAATCGTCATCGTCGTGGTTGATTTCGCAAGATATGCAGTATCGGTATAATAATTGCAACCGTCAGGAAAATACTTCCGAGGTTTTTTTGGGCTACGTCTGCTGTGGTGGCCAAGCCCGGTTCCTTGTATCAACAATGTAAACCCTATACTGCCATTCACAATCACAATGATATTGACAGCATACACCTACAGTGGCAATATCACACAATTAAATGTCAGTTAGGGAATATTATTGTTACACCTCAATTCCTGTTGAATGTTTATCAAGCTTTATCTTTGTCATACTCTGTTATAACCTAGTTGTACAATAAACTGATCAGTTGTTTAGCTTGTTGAACTATAGATCCAGGAATGCAAATTCTTTGCCTCATCTCAGATTTTGTTAGCTTCTTTATAATCATTTTAATGCTTCAACGAATTTCTCTCAAGTTATGGTGTACGAGTAGTATATACAAGAGGGGTTCTGGACCACCCACAAATCTCAAGAGTCCTAGAGAAACAATTCGCAATATTGGCAATTATTTATCTACCACCAGACGTGCTGGCATAGACACGTACAGTAATTAGTAATATTGGCAATTATTCATCTACCCCGAGACTGTTGCCAAATTATATACTATGTAGCTGCATAAGGGATGGCCCACCATGGTTGCTGGTGTGGTCTCTACCACGGTCAACAATACAAAAACACCAAACTAGCTCAAAGTACCACACACGCACCCTCAGGCATTCACACAAGAACACTACACAAGTGTAGAGTCACACTCAAGTGTCACTTCCCATTAGGCATTCATACAGAAACACTACACAAGCATAGGCACACTACGCCCCATTAGGCGTTCATACAAGAACACCAAACTAGATCAAAGTGCCGGTCCTCATTAGGCGTTCATACGAGAACACTGAACTAGATCAAGTGCCATGCCCCATTAGGCGTTCATATAAGAACACCAAACTAGATGAAAGTGCCACACACCATCAGGCGTTCATACAAGAACACTAGACAAGGATAGTCACACTAAACAGGTTAGGGTGATCCCACTCTCTAAAATGAAGGTAAAAAGGTCGTTTTTGCTTAATAACTTTTGATTCCTTCTGAACCAATGCATCAAAATTTCAGGCGCATTGATTTATCTATTGTTCCATGGTCCGTGTAACCTTGCACAGTTCAATTTTCGTTTTTTGTTTCTATAATCTCAAAATCAAAAATTGAAATTTGACCGTCAATTTTCAATTTTCGTTTTTTGTTTCTATAATCTCAAAATCAAAAATTGAAATTTGACCGTCAATTTTCAATTTTCGTTTTTTGTTTTTCTGATCTAAAAATCAAAAATTGAAATTTGACCGTCAATTTTCAATTTTTGATTTTGGGATTACAAAAACAAAAAACGAAAATTGAAATTTGACAGTCAATTTTCAATTTTCGTTTTTCGTTTTACTTTACTCAAAAATGAAAATCAAATATTGAAAATTGCCTCGACTTGTCCGTTTTTCGTTTATTGATTTTAACTTTGACGTATGAATGTTAAGTTCGCACGTGGAAGGGTTAAGATTAGAATAGAAAACGCAAATCGTGTCATATAAGAGGTGTGGCACGTGAGAGGCATGTGACCCACTAGGCCATCCTCTGGAGCCAGTGTATCGATCGACTTGTTAGGGTATCTATACTGCCTTGGTTAGTTGCCCACGGTAGTTCTGGATAAAAATAGATCAAGGGGTATCCTCTAAATCAAACCAATTAGTGAACAGGCTCAGCTGGTTCATTACGCCAATCCACTGCATGGTTTGAGATGTGACATCGCAGGCAAACCTTTGATGTCCGGCTGAAATCGACATCGAGAGTCAAAGCAAAAACCGCCGGCTTGGGATACCGACATGCAAATTCAAAATAACCTCGGGAGATGAAATTTTCGAGATTGAGGCAACAACTCAAGACAACGACTCATGAACTCACTCGAATCAAAAAAAATGTCAAGGTAAACCCTGTGCGAGGATTCACGATGTACTTGGACTTGTGAAGATGCACCGCATTGAGGCCTTAGCCAATCAAGACGCAGTCTTAGAGATTTTCTCATTTCTGAAAATAGATTTTAAGAGCGCTATACAAGCGAACAGCATACATGATTTAAAATATAGTACGTACTTATAAAGATACCAACAAAGATGTGATACCAATAAGAGTAAGCATCCCAGTGATGGGCAGAGAAATCCGTATACGGCGAGCGGCCCGTAAACCACCATTTCAAACAAGCACACAATCGCCACGATTGATGCCAGACGTCTGATTGCTTCAACGAACGCTTTAAGTGCGGTTGACAAACGCTTCAACGCATCGACGCGGGAAGTTCCTTTGGGGGTTATGATTAGGGTACCCACGTATTTATTATACTACCCTACTTTAATGAAACTCCCATCAACCTCTTTGTTCTACATACAATGCTTCACACCTGCTGCACGATCCTGCACTTGCGCAGTTGGCCCATCGTAATCTAGCTCGAATGCCTTGCTCCAGGGATCTATAGTGTAGTGAAACTTCCAATATCTTTCCCCCTACTGGTTTTCCATATTATGCTCCAAACCTGCCTATACAACCCGATTTGCGCTGCCCATACTACTCCGTGGACCGAAAGTGAGATCATAAGCCTTGCGCGTGCGCAGTCGAGGCAATTTTCAATATTTGATTTTCATTTTTGCACGTAGTAAAACGAAAAAGGAAAATTGAAAATTGAATGTCAAATTTCAATTTTTGATTTTGAGAAAGCGAAAACGAAAAATGAAAATTGAAAATTGACGGTCAAATTTCAATTTTTGATTTTGAGAAACCAAAACACAAAAAACAAAAATTGAACTGTGCAAGGTTACACGGACCTGGTCCGTGGACCTTCCATGTCATAAAATTAATTTCCCATGTGAAGAACAGTGCGAAAGATGTTTGGCTATTGTTATGCAAATTAGATAGATGACAATTTACATTGTTACTACCATTTAATGTGGATAGATATAGTACGGAGCCGTGGAAGGGACATGCGTTGTGAAAAAGAAATTTTATTTATATTTTCGGTATTCGAAAAAAAACAAAAAAAACCGCATCTGTACCGGTACAGTTAAAAATTGCCGCGATTGATTGCAGATTGGTGAGACAAGCAACTGACCTAGATCCTGCATTGAAACTCACCGGTACTGCAAAATTTACACGTTAACTGGTAATTCATATTCTGTAAACCCGTATGTTGATCTTAGTTTTTCTACTACATACTGTATTTATTTAGTTTCCCGTAAGTGTGGTCAAAAGTATGTTGGCAAGACCACCCAAAGACTCTATCTTTGGGTGAGCGCAACTAATTGCTTATACACACCCTGCATACCAAACGGCTGCTCCAACTTCCGCCGGAGGGTCAACTTCCGCCGGAGGGAAGGGCGCGGAAAATGGTAGGACAACTTGTTGATTTTTACGTTGATATGTCAGAACCATACCCTATCAACAATATCACATTGTCTCAGTCGTTAGATGATACGTTTATTTAACTAGCTGACGTGTTTTTGAGAACGAGATAATTCTAAATAGACAATTACATCCATTAGAAGCCGAATCTAGAAACCTTTCTTAGAAAAACTACATCAAATATGTATTTTATCTAATTAATCAAGAATATACCTACGATCGTTGTGTAGAACGAGGTTGCCTTTTAATGGCAAGATAATATTTATATGTGAAAAGAAGAATTTCGATGATTTTGAGACTCCTGAATATGACCTGTGTGGAAGTGGTGATACAACATACGGCGGAGTGAGATCTGATTACCGCCGGAGTCAATAATATTATGATACAGTTACCGCCGGAGTATCTAACAGGCACGGCGGAGCGGGGGAACGGGCTACGGGGGTTGTAGCCCCCAAATAAGTTGAGCCGGAAAAATAAATAAACACTACTAAAGTTTTGATAGTTTTCCAGAGAGAATGGCAAATGTGATGCGGTAAAAAGCCTACTATTATCAGAATGCAGCAGGGCGCAGCGTTTTGCATTTGTAAATTCGACAATTTTCTAGGTTGTCCGTCTGTATAAGTCTTATGAGGGTCTCAAAAATAAATCATGAAGGCTGAACCGAAAGTGTTGGATATCTTAAAGTTTTAAGAAATGGACAGGCCATGCAATAAAAAACATAACTGTCGGGACTTAGTTCCGGATTGAACAACCTTTCACCTAAAGGGCGTAGGAAGCCATGGCTGTACCGCTTTTGCGCAATAAACAAAAATATGAAAGAAAGAAAAAACAAAAAACGAAAAAAGAAATAAATAAACACAAAATGAAAAGCAAACGAACTACGCAGTTTTGATAGCTTCCAAGTTGAAGAAGACTTTGATCGGTCCAGAGCGCCAGTGAATTTGATAGCGGCTCTGAGCACCGACCGTGAATTAATAACATGTGCGTGCGTTCATATGCATGATGCCGTTTGATGTTCACGTTATTTTATCAACGAAACAAAAAATTAGTTTTCTTCATACAAATTCGTTGTTCGTTTGTTCAACTTGTCATACACGCTAGGTTGTTTCTGGGTGCATTCTACCTTTCCCGGTCCGTACCGGATCTTGTGATTAAGCTTCTGGCGGCCCCTGGACTCTCGCCTAAAGTGATAGGATAGTGGCTGTACCACTTTGAATTTGCGTCCGACGCCCCTGTACCTTAACCCTACCAGGCCTGGGGGGGCACTTTACGCCCCTCCCCCCTTGTTGATTTTTGCTCCTATCTGCGGAACGATTGAGAGCTGAAACTCCGTGACTTTTCCGATTATCATATTGGGGTCATTTTGAACCTATTTGTATGACCCCCCGAGCAGAGGATCATGGGTAAATTCAAAATGTCGGACATTGGGGTACCAGAAAAGTGATGTTTTCGCCACAGTTCTTCAAAAATTACACAAAAATTCGCATATTGATTCAACGCGATTCTATGCATTTTACTGATACCATATGTCTTAGCATAAAAAAAAAAACATCCCCTGATTTTTCACGCTCCCTCCCTTCCCCCATTAACCCTACCAGTCCTGGGGGAGGGAGTGTCAAAATGCCTCCCCCCCCCTAACAAACTTTCTGCGATATCTCCGGAATGCCAAAAATGAAGAGCAGAAACTTCGTCACGTTATAGATTATCATTATTATCATTTTGAGCCTATTTGCATAACCTCCCGAGCAGAGGGTCATTGGTAATTTCAAAATGGTGGCCATGTGGGGTACCAGAAAAAGTGATGTTTTCGTCATATTTTTACTTTTCTGTATAGAAAAGTGGGCAAAACTTATTTTATTTCATACCAGATTATTATTTACTAATTTATCATGCAGTTTTTGCGAAGAAAAAACAAAGTAAACAAATTCGAAGATTTTTACCCAAAATCGTTCAAAATGCTCTTTTAGAAAATGAAGTCTGTGGCGTCATCATGGCGGCCATCTTGGATTTTTTTTGCAGTTTCTTCTAGAGCTTGACCCAAAGATATAGTGTGGTAAGTTTCAGCCCTCTTAGCCTTAGAGATAGCGAAAATATTTAGGGGGGGGGGCCCGGCTGCGGTCGAAAAGTCGAAAATAGGCTGTACACTCTAGAAAGCACAATTTTAAATCTAGATTTAAGAATATCCCCGACCTACCAGAGAGAAGAAAGTTGGTTCCGTTAGTTCACTCTACAAAAGTCCAAATATTCCGTCAAAATGCAAAAATTCCTCAGTAGAGACCATAAAAAGTGATTAATTCCATTTCAAAATCCATTCTACTTTTCGTTGTACATCAGTCTAAAAAATACAGTTCTCGAAAGTGGGAAATAGCTGTCAAAATGCCAGAACGCGCCATTTCACGTTTAGATTTTCAAAAACAATTCCAGGAACTCTCACAAAAAAACACAAAAAATATCAAAATACGAGCGATAATTGAGAGATGATTTGCGATTTTATCCATTGGGAATTGGCCAGAATGCGTCTCCCGCTGCCTAGAACCCCAGAGCTTCCGGGGCCTAGCCGATCCCCAGTCTAACTAAAATCAGACCCAATATAATCTAACCAAATCCTATCTTTATTACCTAATTTTTCCATAAACCGTGTAGTTTAAACAACTCAATACACTCAGAAATGTTTATCTATTACGGTACTTCTTGTTCAGAAACGCTTAATGGTGCTCTAAATAGATGCTCTCAACAGTGTTTGAGGGTTATCCGATACCTAGACTGTATCTGACGGATACACATTCGCAACATTCTCACGGCGTCAGATTGTATATCTCATACTGTCAGAAATTTGGTTGTCTCACCGACAATTTAGGGGAGAATGGTTCGTCAAAGAGACCGGAAAATTACAATGCTGACGAGAACGCCTTGGCACGATGGGCGTGAATGTCGAGGATAAAATTAGTGATGATCATGGCTATGTCTGCATGGTTAACATATAGTAAAGTGGCCTGATCGTGTACATAGACAAACGCAATTAGAGATTAGATCCTCCGGCGGTAATCGTATCTTCGAGACATGTTCCTCCGGCGGTATTTGTATCATATACGAACATGCATGGGCTAGAAAATCTAACATTGACCGAAGTACATTGAACTATTTGAAACTACAAGCTATCAGCCTGCTGTTAAGGAACTATTCTTCATATATCTATAACTTATTTGGCTAAGGATACAAAGATAGATGATTTTTTAAGCATCTAATCACTGTTATGTTGCAATCTAGCTCTTAATGTCAGATAAAATGAATTGTAATTAAAAAATAATACAAGGACGAGTTGAAAATTTCACACGAATTGCTGACGCGTCCCATTGAGAACATTTTCTCATTCAATTGTCGAGTAGTAAATACGTGAAAACTACCCAAAAAATGAAAAATCTGAACTTATTTAGCTTCTCTAATTTGTAATTTCCCTCCGGCGGAAGTTGACCCTCCGGCGGAAGTTGGAGCAGCCGTTTGGTATGCAGGGTGTGTTATAGGTAAACATTTTTCTGAACCCGGCCATGGCTGGGATAACTTTAGTACCGGTATATATAATAGACGTCATCTACCAAGGATACGCCCTTTCGATTTAAGAGAAAAATCCGAGAGCGGGAACTATTCTGGATGCTAGAACTTGGGTCGTTGTTTCCAAAGCTTGTATTTCCCCCTTTGCCAGATTTGAATAAAACTACAGATAGCCCTAACCGCACAGCATATTAAGGTCTACATCTCTATAAATATGAAGCAGGCCTTCTCTCTCGTTGACTTTACGACAAAAGGGATGATTACAATTTCAACACCGTAAACTATCCCTTTCTGCACAGTAATATTTCAGTGGGACCTGCATTTGGCACATACATATCGCGCCTGGTAGCATTTGCTAGATCATGTGTTAAATGTGACGATTTTAATCAACGTCACAAAATATGATTGCAAAAACTCATAAAACAGGGCTGTATCACCAAGCGCCTCTACTCAACATTTCTCAAATTTGGCGATATATATACAGACCTTTTGGTCTTTGATACATGTTGGCATTTGTGGGAAGGTGATGCTTGGTCGACATCGGGCCTTACAGACTGATCTTTTGTGTTAAATATCGTCATTTTCATCTGACGACGATACGGCTCACCAATACCCAGTGTACGAGTTGTCACAGCGACACAGCTCACCAGTTACCAATATACGAGTTGTCAGAGCATTTCCATCACAGCTCTCTATATTTGTATCTAATACCGCTTATGCTGGTGCTGGGGGCCGTGTGGTAATGTCATCCAAGTTGCCACATGAACAGGTGCAATAAAAACGTACCTGAGATACAACACATATCAAGAATCGTTAGATTCTTGGTATATGCTTTAGAATAGGTTAACCAGAAGACTATACTTTAAGGCCATGTGACTCTGTCAGTATGTCGGCACCTCTTCCCACTTCCCTTATATGCGTTGTAATATCGCATGCTGATAGCAAAATACGAGCGTAGCGTGCAAGATCTGTGGCGTTACGGTTTGTAACTTGTTTCTAATTCCGGGGGCTAGGAGCCGTATGAATCCATGTACTTCAAGATCTCCATGCTGTTCATATGAACAGTCACAATCAAAGCGTGACTGAAATACATCATTCTCTAGATGACGATTTTACTACGAATATCATAGATTAGAGATATTGATCAGCGATACGGATTTAATATATTTGGAACATCATGATGTCTTGCCGGCATCACTCAAAACTGTTGACTGCTTCTGTTGCAGGAAACTAGCGAATGTTTATGTATACTATTTTTTATACGCCCGCCAAAAGGCGGACGTATTATGTGATGGCGGTTTCCGTCCGTCTGTCCGTCTGTCCGGTTATCGTGTCCGGTCTATATCGGGGACAGTCTCCTATCTACAGTTCCAATTTTTGGTGAGCGGATACCCTACGGTGAGACGATGTGTCGAGGTCAGAGGTCAAAGGTCACTGGCTTAAAAAACAGGAAATCACTGAAGTGTTCGTGTCCGTCTATATCTGTGAACGTTTTCTATCCACACTTGCAATTTTTTGTGAGTGGATACGCTAGGTGGGGACGATGTGTCGCGTACCAAAATTGAGGTCGAGGTTAGAGGTCAAAGGTCACTGTTGCCTAAAATCAGGAAATCATTGATCATTGACAGTTTTCTATCTACAATTCTAATTTTTGGTGAGTGGATGCCCTAGGGGGGAACGATGTGTTGCATACCAAATGTAGGTCGAGGTCAGAGGTCAAAGGTCAGTGTGACTGAAAAATCAGGAAATCATTAATAATTTCTAATTTTTTGTGAGTGGATTCAATAGGGAGAATGAAGTGTCGCATACCAAAAAAATAGGTCAAGGTCGACGGTCAAAGGCCCAAAATCAGGAAATTATTAAAAATAACATTTTTTTGTGTCCGTAGATACATCAGGGGGAAACGATGTGTCACCTACCAAAATGTAGGTCAAGGTCAAAGGTCAAGGTCACTGTGACCCCAGAAGCGTGAAATTGTTAAAAATCTTGATTTTTTTAACCCATTGAGAAATTACGGGGAGCCGTTTTGTCATGTACCAAAATTTATATCAAGGTCAAATAGTCAAGGTCACTGTGCCCCCAGAATCGAGGTCAAAGGTCAGTGTGACCTAAAAATCAGGAAATCATCAAAAACTACTAATTTTTTGTGAGTGGATTCAATAGGGGGAAAGGAAGTGTCGCATACCAAAAATTAGGTCACGGTCAAAGGTCACTGTGACCCTAACATCAGGAAATTATTAAAAATAGCATTTTTTTTGTGTCAGTAGGTACATTAGGGGGACACGATGTGTCACATATCAAAATGTAGGTCAAGGTCAAAGGTCAAGAATTACAAACGTCTGGACCGTCATTCATAATTCAGCCGTCGTCCATTAAAGAATATCCGCATCTATAATCCAAAGACCTATTCCATATAACAGTATTAGCACCAAATTCAAAAAGACAATCATAATATACATAAACATAGGCTTGTTTCCTGCAAGAGAGAAGCGGTCAACAGTTTTCAATGATGCCGGCAAGACATTATGATGTTCCAAAAATATCAAATCCGTATCGCTGATCAGTATTCTTAATCCATAATATTCATTGTAAAGTCGTCATCTAAAGAATGATGTATCTCAGTCACGCTTTGATTGTGACTGTTCATATGAGTACCATGAGGATCTTGAAGTACATGGGATCATACGGCCCCTAGCCCCGGGTTAAGCGGAATTAGACACAAGTTACGAAACGTAACGCCATAGATCTTGAACGCTACGCTCGTATTTTGCTATCAGCCAAATTTGAGAAAATTTGAGTGGAGGCGCTTGGTGGTGAGTGGATGCCCTAGGGGGGAACGATGTGTTGCATACCAAATGTAGGTCAAGGTCAGAGGTCAAAGGTCAGTGTGACTGAAAAATCAGGAAATCATTAATAATTTCTAATTTTTTGTGAGTGGATTCAATAGGGGGAAATGAAGTGTCGCATACCAAAAAATAGGTCAAGGTCGAAGGTCAAAGGTCACTGTGACACCAAAATCAGGAAATTATTAAAAATAACATTTTTTTTGTGTCAGTAGATACATCAGGGGGACACGGTGTGACACCTACCAAAATGTAGGTCAAGGTCACTGTGACCCCAAAAGCGTGAAATTGTTAAAAATCATGATTTTTTTAATCCATTGAGAAATTATGGGGAGCCGTTTTGTCATGTACCAAAATTTAGATCAAGGTCAAATAGTCAAGGTCACTGTGCCCCCAGAATCGAGGTCAAAGGTCAGTGTGACCTAAAAATCAGGAAATCATTAAAAAATACAAATTTTTTGTGAGTGGATTCAATAGGGGGAAATGAAATGTCACATACCAAAAATTAGGTCAAGATCAAAGGTCACTGTGATCTCAACATCAGGAATTTATTAAAAATAGCATTTTTTTTGTGTCAGTAGGTACATTACACGATGTGTCACATTTCAAAATGTAGGTACAGTACACGATGTGTCACATTTCAAAATGTAGGTCAAGGTCAAAGGTCAAGAATTACAAGTGTCTGGACCGTTATTCATAATTCAGCTGTCGTCCATTAAAGAATATCCGCGTCTATAATCCAAAGACCTATTCCATATTCCATATAACAGTATTGACACCAAATTCAAAAAGACAATCATAATATTCATAAACATAGGCTTGTTTCCTGCAAGAGAGAAGCGGTCAACAGTTTTCAATGAGCCGGCAAGACATGATGTTCCAAAAATATCAAATCTGTATCGCTGATCAGTATTCTTAATCCATAATATTCATTGTAAAGTCGTCATCTAAAGGATGATGTATTTCAGTCACGCTTTGAATGTGACTGTTCATATGAGTACCATGAGGATCTTGAAGTACATGGGATCATACGGCCCCTAGCCCCGGGTTAAGCGGAATTAGACACAAGTTACGAAACGTAACGCCATAGATCTTGAACGCTACGCTCGTATTTTGCTATCAGCCAAATTTGAGAAAATTTGAGTGGAGGCGCTTGGTGGTGTAGCCCTGTTTTATAAGTTTCTGCAACAATGTTTTGTGACGTTGATTAAAATCGTCACATTTAACACAGGATCTAGCAAATGCTACTAGGCGTGATATGTATACGCCATATGCAAGTCCCACTGGAATATCCAGAAAGGGATAGTTTACGATGTCGAAATTGTAATCATCTGTGACCCCCAAATCGTGGTCACTGTGACCCCAAAATCGTGAACTTGTTAAAAATAATGATTTTTTGTGTCCATTGAGAAATTATGGGGGGAGGTTTTGTCATTTACCGAAATTTATGTCAAGGTCAATAGTCAAGGTCACTGTGACCCCAGAATCAAGAAATCTTTAAAAATTAAAAAAAAATTGTGTCAGTTGATGCATTTGAGGAAGACGATGTGTCGTGTACTAAAATTTAGGTCAGGTCAAAGGTCAAGGTCACTGTGACCCCAAAATCAGGAAATCATCAAAAATAAAAAAAAATTCTGCCAGTAGATACATTAGAGGGACATGATGTGTTATACATACCAAAATGTGGGTCAAAGATCAAGGTCACTGTGACCTCAAAATCAAGAAATCATTAAAAGTCAGATTTTCATATGCCTGTCGAAGACGAGGTCGTGTAATGCGATGTTGCGGTCGGTCCATTCATCCATTAACAGTTGTTGTCCATGTGATATCTCTAGTTTCAAGGTATGATTGGTACCAAACTTTGAGTATACCTTACTCGCATGGCAAAGAGGGGCCATACATTTTGAGATCAATTTGTCAAAGGTCAAGGTCACAGTCCCCCCAAAACTGAATCAAGTGTAGCTGACTATATGTGTTGGGTTGGAATAGTCAGAGTTCTCTCCCCTACGTATATGGCATTTGTCCTGTGGAGTTGTCTCCCATGTTTGAAATCGTTACATTTAGTTAAACTGTTGTGACATAAAAACATACATTTACTATTTGGGGAGAGGGGTCCTTCATGAACTTCATATCTGTTTAGTAACTCAAGAACAAAGGTTTACTTCATCATTTTCTTTTTCCTTCATGAAAAATTCTCTCGGCTGAAAGGAATCCATTTGCAGGAAAACTACTATTTTATTGTGTTTGAATATGGTCGATTTCAGTGTGGGATATGTGAGCTCTCGTTACTTGCTCCAAGGTCAACTAGTTTCGAAGAGTTAAGCTCATTTTAGTTTATCATTCAAGTTTAGATGTGATATATGTTACATTCTCAGAAGTACAAAATTGTAGACCTATCTGGATTGCTAGCTACCAATTGGAATCAAGGCTATTAAACAACCTTTTAATTTGGACCAATGTAATTCCAGATATACGGGTGTATATTGAAGCCCCTTGGGCTCTTGTTTAATTTGGTGCTAATGCTGTTATATGGAATACTGTTTGGTGCTAATGCATATGTTATATGCTCAGCCCACCCTCTGTACATGCATCTCGACAAATATATGTAGGTTTATTTGGTGGGAAATTTAAGCCGTACGACGTCGGACATTACAGGTTAGTTTTTCTGGATATTCTTGCATTTACCAGGTTTACCCTATGTTGAGGCGTTTACTCCACCGGACGTCCACGATGCTCATCCATTAACATCAGATGAGTTGTTTAAGCTGATCTGTCATCACATCTCCCGAGCTCGCGTATCTAATTCCGCTTAAGCCGATGTTAGGGACCGTGTGGATTCTTCATTTTCTCCACATGAACATCTGCAATAAAAGTGCGAAATACTAAGGCTACGTCCGAGAATCCACCGTATTCTCGGGTACGAATGTTAGGTGCCGACGGATGCTTTCCTGTAGAGTCATATGGTTGTTTTTTAGTCGCCAGATGTCGTCAGTTTTTCCCACCTCTTGCATATCGCTCTAACTTGGATTATGGACTTGGAGATTCTTTAATGGGCGACGGCTGAATAATGAATGACGGACCAGACTCTTATAATTTGGTGCTGGAACAGCTTATAAAGGGATCGCCGCCCACCAGCTCAGCAAGCAGCATGAACACATCTTACAGGTTAACCTACTCTTGGTCGAGAAGGCTAGCAAGTTCCACTACACTTGGGTCAAAGACCTCAACCGCCTGCTCTATGACCAGAGTTTCCTCCCAGAGAGGAAGCACTTCTGCGAGAGGTGCCTCCGCATATACTCTATAGAAGATCTATTGGAGGCCCACAAGCCCTTTTGTCAAGGCATCCGACAAACGGCAATCTGAAGCTAGTGCTGAATAAAAAAACATCAGTATACCTGTGGTTTTCCACAACTTGCGGGGATATTACTTCCACCTGCTAATGCAGGCTATTCCAAAGGTTCGGGCAGGATCTCCTCCATCTCCAACAAAATGGACAAGTACATCTCCATCTCCCTAAACCAACTGCGGTTTATCGAGAGCGCTCAGTTCCTACTGGCCTCACCTGACCTGCTAACCGCTGCTAACAAGCCAGAAGCCTTCCAGACAACACCAAGATATGAGCAAGACAGGAACTGATGGCAGCTGCTGTTGAGAAAGGGTGTCTACCCCTGTGAGCATATGGATGGCCGGCGGTGCTCAACGAGGGGCTACCACCTCAAGAGGCCTTCTGCAACAATCTATGGGATGAAAACATTGCCGTGGAGGATTATCACCAAGCCCACAATGCCTGGGACACACATGCAAAAGTATGGGAAACTACCACGACCTCTATCTTCGCACAGACGTACATCTTCTGGCTGACGTCGTCGAGAACTTTAGGAAGAGCTGCCTGAAGCAATAGAGCGTAGACCCAGCGCAATATTATACGAGTCCTGGACTGTCCAGGGATGCATTGCTGAAGAAGACGGAAGTAGAGCTTCAGCTGCTGACAGATTACGACATGCACCTCTTCGTCTAGAAAGGGCTCCGGGGATGGATCTCGATGGCCTCCAAACGACATTGCAAGGCCAACAACAGAATGGCCCCAGGATCCACCCATGCGAACGCTCACATCTTCTATCTCGACGCAAACAACCTATACGGATGGGCGTTGAGTCATACGCTGCATACAGGCGCTTTCGAGTGGGTAGAATACTGTGACCATCTCGAGAGCGAGGTTGCATCTCTCACGGTATACGCCAAAAACGGCTACATCCAGCAGGCTGACCTCGAGTACCCACAGGAGCTGCACATAGCGCATAATACATATCAACTAGAACGCAAGTTGGTCCAGCAGGAGGGGAAATTGAGTACCATCACAGGCTTATAGGTGAAGGGAGTGCACCAACCGAAGTCGAAAAACAAGTACCCAAACTCTGCGACAAAGACCACCATGTGGTGCACTACCGCAACCTGCAGCTTTATTTATATCTGGGCATGAGGTTAAAGAATATTCACCAGGCTCTAAGATTCAACCAGAGCCTTTGGATGGCGCAATACATTCGGATGAACACCGAACTCCGAAACCAGATATCAGCGACTTCGAGAATGACCTGTACAAGCTGATGAATAACTCTGTCTTCGGCAAGACCATAAAAAAACCTGCACAAAACTAGTGCGAAGTTCGGAAGCAAACAACCTGCGACGACTCATTGCAGGCGTCGCACGGAAGAAATCTTCGACCACGAATTCGCTGTCTTTCACATGCACTAGATCAGACTTGTCCTTAATCAGTAAGTCTGTGTGGGGATGAGCATTCTTGACCTCTTAAAGCACCTGATGTATGACTTCTACTATAACCAGGAAGTACTATAGAGACGGGTTCGATCTCTTCTATACATTTTCGGACAGCTTGCTTCTTGAGGTCCAGACCGAGGATATCTACGAAGAGATGGCATCTCGCTCAGACCTATATGACACAAGCGACCAGAGGTCCGCCTGCTGCACAGCATGGCTAACAAGAAGATATTCGGAAAAATGAAGGATGAGTGTTCGTGGCACCCTATCGCTGAATATATAGGGCTGCGTCCCAAAATGTACTCTATCTTTGAAGCCAGCGGAACGAGCTGAAGAAGGCCAAGGGCGTGAAGAAGGCGGACGCCAATACGCTGATCTTGAAAACTAACTCGAAGCCCTATTCAACCGAAATACGTTTAGGCACAGGAAAGATGTCCTCCGCGGCGAAGGCCACCAAATTTACGGCCGGCATATCAACAAGGCCAGCCTCTCGCCCGTGGACCCGAAACACTGGATAGCCGAAAACGGAGTGGCGATACTGGGCTACGGACATAAGGGTATCCCTGGGCGCTTCGACGACCTGATAGAGAAACTGCTGGTGAACCAAGTATGCAAACAAACCCACGTACCGGCCCATCCAACAAATAATACAACAAATGCTTTCCTGGCTTGCTGACCGAACGATCAAGCTGGTACACCCACAGAGACCACACAGAGTCGGTCGCACGTCGCATGCCACCCTCAAGCTCTCTAGACTAGTACAAGTATCGGACAGTGACATCAGAAGATAAGCGTTTCTCCTTAACGTCAATGGGGCGACCCTTGACCGAGCTTTGGCCTTCATGGCAACAGAGAGCTTCTTCCCAGTCAGCCTGGGCACCGCATTATTCAGAGTCAAGACAACAGCTGGGAGCCGGACCACCCACTCAGTCGATCGCTAACACCGTCCTTCGGACAGTAGTTTCATCTTGTGGGAATATTTGTGCCCAAACAGTCTCTCGGTTAGCGTGGAATTGAACCTTCCTACGATTCCCTGACCTCGATGAGCTTCTCTTTCGCCGCGTATTACACACCGTGGCTAATCAGCAGCTGACTCACTGAGCCCACGAACCGTGTCATCTTGCGTCAACTTTGGCCATTCCCGAGGTCCATACTCGTAAATGCCAGAGAGCGCAGATGCAATCTCCAAAAAACAGGCTCAGTCGCTTTGTAGCAGTTGGCTACGTCAACCGCAGTCAGGGGATACTCCAGCGTCTTACGTGTAACTTTATCATGTGGTAGAAACAGATCTACCTGGTAGACCTCGTTGGGCGTGGAGATATCAATTCTCGGCCCGGAAGGACCGTGGGACAGGAAGATATATCTATAGGAAGAAGCTCCAGTTTACTTTTTACTGTTCCGTTATGTTAATTTAGGTGTTAATATTATTAATGACACAGGTCTTTGGATTATGGACCTTTGGAAACTCTTAATAGACGACGGCTTCCCCATAAATAACGGATCTGACACATTTCTTGCAACATAACCTACTTCTTCCGCAAAGCGCCGGCCTCTTCTTCGGGGACTTTCTGCGCCTGTGCGGATGCAGCGCGAGCGAGACCCTTGATTGCAGCGATACCACACAATTTATTCGTGCACAAAAGTCATCAATGCCGTGTACGGTCATAGAGGTGTGTGCGGTTTATCATTCGGCAATTTCACTGGGCATGGAGTATAAGCGACACTCCCACGGACCGCCTGTTATTACTGTATTTGGCATCTATGACATTTTTGTCAGTGAGCATGAATACATTATGACGTCTCCCTATGTAATTGAAGCCCGGTACATAAACAACTGTACTGGCGTTTTATATGGAGAGAATTAAAAAGTTAGTTCAAGCATGATATATTATCGATATGACAGAGAAATGTTAGTCATTTTGTAGACTTCAGTTTGTTATACATGCTTCAAAAAAGAAAATGTATGCAGGGTTAACTATTGATTTTTGACAAGCTCCAAAGTAGACGACTAATTAAAATGAAGACTTTATATACATTTCGCTGAAGATCTTGCTCTTTTCTAAACTGAGGAAATATGTCTCCTGAACGCTCACTTATTTCCTTCCCTAACTCCCCTAACTTTCTTTGTAAATCTTCCATGTTTTCATTGTTTCTTGGACTTTTCCTCCGCTGTATTTTACTGTATATTCCTTATTATTCGTTTTACCAAGATCCCAACTAATGTATCGATTTTATGTGTTCAATGTATACGTTTAGAGCTTCTAAATACACCTTATCTTGCAGCAAATGAATTTCTAATATGAGTGTCCATTTTCAACATTTATGCCAAGGCATCTTGCATGACCGGCATACTCGTGGTGCTCACTTTTATAGCGTCTCCGCATCCGGCTTCCATATATATATGACACCATACAGGCAACAACGCAGAACAGCGAAAATGCGAAAACCCGAAAATGCGAAAACGCGAACATGCGAAAATGCGGAAACGCGAGAAAGTTTTCGTGTCTTCACAACGCGTTTTTGCGTCTTCGTATCGCGTTTTCGGGTCGGATTTTCGTGTTTTCGCGTTACTATTATAGATGCGAAAATGCGAAAACGCGAGATGGCCGCATCCGGCTTCCATAAGCCAGTGCTACCGCCAAGGTAATGATAAGTTTTGCTCCGTCCAATACATCCTAGGTCAAATGGCTTTATCTTCAGCACCTTCTTTGCAAACATAATAACCGACGGTAGTCCTCCTAGGACTGCCCCGCCAGCCTATGTTAACTTATACTCTCCATCAATGTATATGGAATGGGTTTCTGGTTTCTAATTGCACGCTCCTGGCACGGCAGCGGTAATTGTCGGGACGACAGCGTGTCTTTGTGCGTCGGGAGGACGGGAACCGTCGCGACGCCAGCATGCCACTGGTCCGAGTGAGTATAATATGATGGCTATGAGAGCTACATCAGTACATGTCCACCACCCACTCGCCGGTCTTTCCGACAGTGCCAGTGGCACACCCGCAAGCACTGGAGTCGGAACAGTTGCTTTTCTCGCCGTACTGGCATTTTTTGTCGTCATTGGAACAGCTGAAGTGGCCGTCGTCTCGATATTCATCGTCGTAACTCCTCGGGCACTGATGTTCAGAATGGCAGTGCTTCGCTGTAGTAAGAGCAACGGTGAAAGGTCTAAGCATATCCCATATATATGGAAGAGTGCAAAGTGCATGCCCGAGGAAAGAATCAATTTCCAGGTCCACCTGAAGCTTTTCTAAGTTTTTTTTCAGGGAATTGGAAGTAAGGTACTAGCCGCACGTACATACATACATACATACATAGAGCTATATTTCCCAGGGCCTTAGTCATGCCGGCATTCATATCGCCCGTACATCTTAAAGATCTCTTCAACACTCATTTTCCACAACTCCGCATGAGTGAATTGATGGCCCAGGTGTTTTTGGCTTACCGGTATCACCCGCGGCCATTGAGATAAGACATTCCCGCTCTGCGAAGATCGCATCCGACTGAAGCAAGCACGATGTCCCCATCGTGCTGTCTCCGGTAGATGTCCCCGTCGTCCGAACTGTCGTTTCTGCTGTCCTCTTCATTTCGACGGTCAAAATGATGGGTTGTTCGAGAGCAAACGCAAGAGCTCATATAGGTTAGGAAACGTCTCAGACTAATATTGTAGCGAAGTCCCATGACACAAATTAGCAACAGCATGCCAAGCAGGAAAGTGTTGACGACGGCCCAAATAGTCGATACTGTGGCTCTTGCTTTCAACCGAGCTTAGCACACCCAGTACAACAGATCTAAACAAGCTGTTCCAGCACTCACCAGAGCTTAACATCACTGGAGCAAAAGATACGATGTAGGCTGGTAGGTCTCATGGTACTCATATGAACAGTCACAATCAAAGCGTGACTGAGATACATCTTTTTTTTTCTTTTTTTTTTTAGATGACTACTCTATAACGAATATTATGGATTAAGAATACTGATCAGCGATACGGATTTGATATTTCTGGAACATCATGATGTCTTGCCGGCATCATTGAAAACTGTTGACCGCTTCTCTCTTGCAGGAAACAAGCCTATGTTTATGTATACTATGGTTGTCTTTTTGAATTTGGTGCTAATACTGTTAGGTGGAAAATGGAATAGGTCTTTGGATTATGGACACGGATATTCTCTAATGGACGACGGTTGGATTATGAATGACGGACTAGACGCTTGTAATTCAGCAGAAGCCTCAGGGCTGCTTCAGAGTTGGGAAAAACATCGTTCTTCCGTAAGCAGTCGTCAAGGGAATCTCGGTCTTCACAATAGAAGAGGGCTATCCACTCAACTTGATCTCGGACAGCATTGTACTCTTGTGTAAAAATCCAAACGCTTTGCTCCTCATAACGCCCTGAGAAAGCCTGATTCGACAGCATGTCTCTTTCATTCGTGAGGGCTTTTGACGCGCCATACTCTTTGATGATATACTGAGTGGCCTGGCCAGCCAACCGGTCGAAGAAAACTAGACGCCAATCTTGTAGGCGCTCACCCCGGTTAGCGAGGTAGACTTGTTTCTCATCCCACATCCACGCGCGGTCTTTGTAGGTCTTGTTCCACTGGAGAGTGGGACAGATGATGACAATGTGTTGAAACTTGCCTCGATACCCTCCTCTTTTTGGAGGATATTCGATGAGGTCAAGGACGAACTCCCATTTACCGAATCTGGTCTGGCCACAGATAATTGTGTGATTGCTGGTACTGTCGGAACCGTTGGGAGTGTCGAAACCGCGGTCGTCGGAGCCGCTGGGACAGCCGTTGCTAGTAGACTGCTTCAAGGAAGTCGCCATTTTCGATGTGCAGCTGTGTGTCCATACTAACGTACAAGTATAAATTTAAAGCGTCAGCCCCCTCCTGCACCTTCCTTTCCAGCTGGATGGTAATGCCCTCTGAGCAGTTTTCTACTGTCTCTTGTTCATGAAGGCAATCACATCAGTGACGAGAGAGT
This sequence comes from Hanleya hanleyi, assembly GCA_036873755.1. NCBI lineage: Eukaryota > Metazoa > Mollusca > Polyplacophora > Lepidopleurida > Hanleyidae > Hanleya > Hanleya hanleyi. The sequence goes on from JAVTVY010022378.1 coordinate 87,511, forward strand.
CGAGCCGAAGGGTTTATCGGTCCGTCAAGTACCTGCTGACCGTAATGTCACTCAGGTTGAGATCTTTTGCAGCACGGGCTTATCAGTGGAGCGGAGTCTTCCACCACCAATGTACTTTCCGATTGCATCTCAGTGCTGATACTGAACCAAACCACCTCGAAGTCAGGTACAATGAATTCCGTAAGAATCCAATAATGCTTTGGCTTTTTAATGAGCCGTTCCGACTGTCTTTCCCGCACCGATCTTCAGAGCGGCTAAATAGTCATTCTGGATTCCCTGGTAATTGCATTCTTGCGCCGCTGTGTTGTTTTCCATAGATCCGAGTAACACAGGAACACGTCGCAGTCGTCTAAGCTGAGCTAAGCTCATTTCCCTCGATCTTGATGCTGATCTTCTTCGAGATCGACCGTCTGAGGTTGTTCACTATGGTGCGGTTGGCATCTGTGCTGATAAGAGTGATGTGCTGGGACAATGACATCATTGTGACCAAGATTGAGAAACCGGAGTGTGGTCGAGTTGTGATACGTAATTTGTCGCCATATTGGAATAGGATGACTGTTAGTATACTACTAGCGATATTGTTCTAAAATGGCGGAGGGCGGATTTGAATTCGATGTTTTGTCGTTGGCGCCGTCGGAACGATAGAAACAGTCCAGGCGTGAAGATGACGCGGAAGAGACTTTGTTCGGGGGTTTGATTAGTGTGCTGGAACCGTCGGGACGAAAGGTACATCCCAGGGAAAGTACTGCTGGGACAGCTGGTGGAGAAGCTTTTATGTGTGTGGTAGATATGGCATTGGAAAAGAGTCATGATTAACTCGGACTGGTTGATTTTGCTAACTGGTTCCACTGCTTTTGGCAGTTCTTCAAAGCATCGTTTATTAAAATCAATTCGATTGCGTTTCTATTTATGTGCATGTGTGTTTTTCACAATTAGTTACAGTGGTCTTGTTGATATTATACACATGCACAAGATTACAAACAAAACGGAACTAATACATGGGTACATAATAACAATAATAATAAATTAAACATAACAGCTTTGTAATTGACATTGATAGACCTGAGTAGTATACAAACAGTCAATTTTCGTCCCAATTTCTCACTGCGCATGCGCAGAACTTGGTGTGACGTCATAAGTGTGGCTGTGCGCATGCGTGAGTGGATGTGAGTGGAGGTGGGTTCAAAATGGCGGCTACTTACCTTCCACCACACCACGACACAGTCCGCCATTTTGGGAGTGGGAGGTAAGTATCCGCCATTTTGAACCCACCTCCACTCACCGGTGTCAATGAGTGCACTGGTGAGTGGAGGTGGGTTCAAAATGGCGGCCTGTGTGGTGGTGGAGTGGGAGGTAAGTATCCGCCATTTTGAACCCACCTCCACTCACATCAGTTGGGAGGTGAGTATCCACCATTTTGTACCCACCTCCAGTGAAAAACGTATAAAAGGAGTCGATACGGAGGTCACGTGATCAGTTCAAGGTCATATCCATTTTTTTTTCCATCACGGTTGTGCGCAGGTGTATGACGTCACTTCCGGTCTGCGTGAATCGGGCGTGACCTGGAAAAAGGATTGATCTGTAATCTGTGTTGTTGTTGTTGTTGTTGTTGCTCCCTTTTTTTTTGGACTAACCCATCAGAATAGTACTATCACGGACTACGCCCGTAGAGCTACATCTGGTCTATAAAACACGTTCCTCTGGATCCCACACCTTCATTTCTACAGAGCCATGGCGGAGATCCAGCCCCATGCGACTCGCATTTTACAGTATGCCACCGTGGTGAATTCATTCACGGGTTACCGAGCAGTGGTCCGGTCCATGTTTGCAGATGGCGACGACAACGAGGGACGACGCCAGATCCTGAACGAGTTCACAGAAGCGGTCCTCCACAGAGTGCACTCGATGGAGAGGCGTGCCATCACTCACCACTACTGGACTATGACAGCCATCCTTGATGCTCGCGCTATGGACCAGGAGCGCTCACGCCGGAACCAGCGCCGGCTGGTTGGCCTCATACTAGTCTGTGCCCTATTCACCCTGGCGCTGTGGTATTGACACTATAAATACAGGGGATGAGACAGAGTGTGTGTCATTCTCCCTTCGACATTTACAGCAAGCATGTCACTACGCGCCATCCTGCCTCTTACACCCAGTGTGAGGTTATACATTTATCAAGATAAAGTCACGCTGGTGAAAGACGATCAAGCTATTTACTGGACGCCCGCTGAGAGGCTATCGAATCCGGTGACACTACAGCGTGATGGGTGGACTAAGTTTAAACGGGTGTTGAGCGGTGAGTTGGACGGAGACCTCATCCACCTGGACAACGCCATCTACGTATATTCCGTACCACCCGTCCACATACGTCTGGGTCCCTACCAAGAGCCTACGCGAAGTATCAGCCTAACTTCCTCTGTGTGGTCAGCCTTGGAGAAAATAGTGCCTATTGTGGACCAGTTATTTACACCGGACGACCGATCACCCGACCAATTGGCATGGGTTCGTGCTATGGAAGACGCGGCGGCTGAACCCCATGAACAACTACATGAACCCGACGACGATGCCATTGATTACCCCGCTAGACTCAGTCAGCCCAATGACATGACCACCTGATCCTTTGATCTCACGGGGTTCTCCCTATAAATACGAGAGACAGTGAAATCTGGTACCATTCACGTACTGACCATGACGGAGCATATAGTACTGGCGTATTTCAGCTTGACCCCCGAGGTTTTCCTGCACGTGTATGCGGATAAGGTCGATATCATGGAGGAGGTGGTGGGAGACACGGACCCTACACAACCGTGCCCGGCTCACATTCGTCTGTCCCGGGAGGGGGTCCATACTTCATGTAAGAAAGCACGAGAGAGATATCCTCTCCTTATTGGCGTTTACGCCAATGGCATTCAACTTTAATAGGGTGGGTGGGTGGGTGGGTGGTGGTGGTTGGAGACCGTGATACATGGACATTGAACAAGGAGTATTTCTGTGACCGGCAGAATGAAGCGACAGAATGGCCGTATGCTGTCTGTTTTGGGGGAGACGTCAGAATGGCAGAATGAAAATCGTGGTCGAGTAGGCCTTCTTTTATTTTGGCGACGGCACTATGGCACAATGAAGCTCTCTCAATTTATCAAGTATTTACAAATAGGACTATTACTGTGGCCGGCAGAATGAAGCGGCAGAATGACCGTAGTCTCCCTTATTTGTGGAAGACGGCAGAATGGCACAATGAAAATTATGGCCTTGTACTCGTTTTTTTTTATCACGGCAGAATGTCTCAATTAAACTTTCTCAATTGATCAACTATTTAATTAGTCTTTTTTTTATCACGGCAGAATGATCCAACCGATCCAATTCAACATTTCCAACTTATCAACTATTTAAAATATAAAAACTAGAAGGATTTCTCTTTTTTTTTGGGTGCACGGCACAATGTCACTTTCTCAATGTATCAAGTATTTAAAATACAAGGATTTCTGTGATCGGAAGAATGAAGTGACAGACTGACCGTACTCTTTGTTAATTTTTTTTAGACACAAAATGTGTCAATGTTACATACATATATGTAGAAGGATTTGACATCGATTGAAAAATGTAGGCTTACATATACAGCAAGGCTACCAAAGAGCTCGCCTGGTATTTCCTTCCGATATGTATTATTCTTTCCTTGCCATGCTTCATCCACTCCAGTTGTGTACCAATTCATAAACATCCCCTCTATCGTGAAATGATGGACAATGTGTATGGCATGTGTATGGCAAGTTTAGGCTCAATTGTTTTACTTAATTGGAAAGTAAAGCAGAGCCTGTGTTCAGTGATCCGTCAGTTCAGCTACTTGGATAGTTTCTTTGGTCGCTGTTCTATCTCTTAATCTGCATGCATGCGAGACCTTGGAAAGTAAAGCAGAGCCTGTGTACTGAAAATACGTCTCGTCACAAATTATGTAAAGATTAGTTGTAAAAACATGGCAGTGTGACTAACGTCACAGGACCTACGAAATAGGGTTTGATATAATTTAAGTGTGTACTCGAGAGATGACTTGGGGGCCCTGTGTGCTACCATGAGAGAATTTATTTAGCGTCTCTAATTAACAGTGGGAACTATTAACTTTTCCAGATGTCACCGCTGGTGAGTCGTTAGCGTAGCAACTATTATCGCCCTCAGTTTCTATTACCCTGGACACTGATCAGCCCAGCAGTACAGCACGAGGTGTTGGGGGGAGAGTCCGAGAGAGCGGGGTACCACCCCCCCCTCCCCCTTCTCGGCATTAGGCGATTTTTTTTTTAAATTAGGGTAGGGAAAGGTGCTCTGTCAGAGCAGTTGAGAAGTAAATGTTTCTAGTCCCAAATAAGACAGGAAACTGGAAAAGAAACACAAATTTGAAGTGAGAAAGGTCAAGATCAGAGATTTGTTAGAATGCAAGAATCAAATCAGGCATCACTAGAGAGCCATTCTCCATGGATATATTTATTTGGCATTCAACTTCAAGGTACCTCATCTGAAGAGAGTACATAATAATAATCAATGAACAATAAAGCACACACGAAAAAAATAAACAACTGATTATAGGTTACTGAATTTAAAACACAACGATGATTTTATTATCGATTTATTCAGTAATAACAGATAATAGTGTCATTGTTGTGTTTAAATTTAGTAATTTCTCTCATAAAATCCAGTCATTTTTTATTTCTTTTTGAGGTAGAACATTTTTTAACTAATGACTGAACTGAAGAAATTATGCAATGTTGTATAGGCTGGATATATAAAACGTGCAGTATAATATGCCTTCAATCTCAACGGAATTCCAAGACCAGCAAATGAGTGAAAACGGATACCATCGGAATGTGTGTCAACATTACAATGTATGGTCAGTTAGGCTAAAAATAGATTACTCAGGAATCTCCAGTTTAATACTAGATTCAAGTGTACTGTTAAGCTAGCCATATTATAGATATCTCATAGTACATGTAGATCTAATAGACTGATTACGACGTACGAGCGAGCGCACACATGCATGTGTGCTTTTAATATAGATATAATTAAAATATTTTTTGGAAGCTGACGTTTTAGAACAACAACAACGACCACCGAAAGCCAACAAAAGATTTACCTTCATTGGACCTCTGACGCTTCTGTGAGAAGAAGTTTTTCAAAGTTGCTTGGCGCTTCATGACAATGATTTATAAAATACATGTCAAGTGATATTCGTGGCTCGGTAAAACTTCGCAGCAGACGAAATAACAACCTCCATTCTCCGATCAAATGATTTGCTTCCTTCATGCATCGTGGCATATACAGCTCGCCTGACGCGAGATTCTGGGATTTCGGTAGCCTTCCGCAATACCACCGACTAACAGCGGCCAGCATGATCACGAGGGTTCCCGAATATTTCGAACAATTTACGGCAGATGTTCGAGAAGCGTGGCGTGGACTATTAGGGAAAACATGGCGGAGCTACCTGGAAACGTATAATGCCCACATATTTTGGCAAGTACCACTAAAGTTACTGATGTTTTCGAGTGCTGGGCGCATCATTTTTTTTTTGCTTTAGTGCTGGGCGGCCGAAGTTAGTCCCAGGCGCTTAAAAGTCACAGTGAAGAATACAGCCAAGGGTTCCTGATGGGCATGACAGTGCACTCGAGTCATCAATAAATAATAAAAAATTAATTATAAATCATCAGAATTTCATCAGAATTCGATCAGCTCAGAACTTGCTGGTAACAATGCCCTAATGCACGTTCATGCCAAAAATCAAGGCTCTAATGTCAACGGTTCTCCTTATTTTGCCGACGAAAGGATTCGGATGGACTGACTCACTCACTCATTACCGGACAATTTGTGATCTGTAGCCTACTTCGTAGGAATATTTATTGTTATATAAATAGGCCGATTCTCTGCAAATGTTATCATTACCCGAACACATCCTCCAGTGCGGAGGCAAGGAGTAGGGGGAGGGGGCGGTGCGTCCCCTGTCACCAGGTCTTAAATCCGAGAATGTCTCCTGATCAGTACTCCATTTCTGTTGAGTGTTTGTTGGCGGTTTCAAGTCATAAATCTTTAAGCCATCCGGAATGACCCGAATATTTCAGGGAACATATTTTCGAAGGATCTGGTCTGTTTGATGCTGTGTTTTGTATTGGTAATTTTGGTGCATCTTCCATGTAAGGATCACCAAATTGGCGAAGAGTGTCTTTTAGCGGCGTTTGAAACATTTCCATAAGGGGTCGGTGGTCGGACTGAGAGTGGTAAATCACTTTGCCTGTCGGCCTATACTACTGCGGTAATGTATCTCTTCATAGAAACGGCGTTACGGCGTTTGGCAGTGTCAACCAGTGTTAGGGAGGAATGTATGTCAAGTCGAGTGTCAAAGCGGTGTTCGGGAGGAATGTACGTGAAGTCGAGTGTCAACCAGTGTTAGGGAGGAATGTATGTCAAGTCGAGTGTCAAAGCGGTGTTAGGGAGGAATGTACGTCAAGTCTAATGTCAAAGCGGTGTTAGGGAGGAATGTGCGTGAATTTGAGTGTCAACCAGTGTTAGGGAGGAATGTATGTGAAGTCGAGTGGCAAAGCGGTGTTAGGGAGGAATGTACGTGAAGTCGAGTGTCAAAGCGGTGTTAGGGAGGAATGTATTTGAAGTCGAATGTCAAAGCGGTGTTAGGGAGGAATGTATGTGAAGAAGACTGTCAAAGCAGTGTTAGGGAGGAATGTATGTCAGGTCGAGTGTCAAAGCGGGTTAGGACTTAGGGTTAGGTATGCTTCATAACTATCAGGTTTAGGGTCAGTTCAGCTATAGAAGTCAGATAATTTCTCCACCAAAGCGTAACTAGGGTAATGTTGAAGCTGGGTGTTAGGCATGAGTGTGCTTGAAGTTGACTTTCAAAGCACTGTTAGGAAGGAATATATCTGAAGTGCAGTGTCAAAGCGGTATTAGGGAAAATGTACGTGCAATCGAGTGTCAAAGCTGTATTAGGGAGGAATGTATGTTTAGGTGAGTGTCAAAGCAGTGTCACGGAATGTATGTCAAGTCGAATGTCAAATTGTTCTTAGGGAGAAATGTATGTGGAGTCAAGTGTCAAAGCGGTGTTAGGGAGGAATGTATGTGAAGTCGAGTGTCAAAGCGGTGTTAGGGAGGAATGTACGTCAAGTCGAGTGTCAAAGCGGTGTTAAGGAGGAATGTATGTCAAATCGAGTGTCAAAGCGGTGTTAGGGAGGAATGTACGTGAAGTCGAGTGTCAACCAGTGTTAGGGAGGAATGTATGTCAAGTCGAGTGGCAAAGCGGGGTTAGGGAGGAATGTATGTGAAGTCGAGTGTCAAAGTGGTGTTAGGGAGGAATGTATTTGAAGTTGAATGTCAAAGCGGTCTTAGGGAGGAATGTATGTGAAGTTGACTGTCAAAGCGGTGTTAGGGAGGAATGTATGTGAAGTCGAGTGTCAAAGCGGTGTTAGGGAGGAATGTATGTAATGTTGAGTGTCAAAGCGGTATTAGGACTTAGGGTTAGGTATACTTCATAACTATCAGGTTTAGGGTCATTTCAGCTATAGAAGTCAGATAATTTCTCCACCAAAGCGTAACTAGGGTAATGTCGAAGCTGGGCGTTCAGCAGGAGTGTGCTTGAAGTTGACTTTCAAAGCACCGTTAGGAAGGAATATATCTGAAGTGCAGTGTCAAAGCGGTATTAGGGAAAAATGTACATGCTATCGAGTGTCAAAGCTGTATTAGGGAGGAATGTATGTTTAGGTGAGTGTCAAAGCAGTGTCACGGAATGTATGTCAAGTCGAATGTCAAATTGTTGTTTGGGAGACATGTATGTGGAGTCAAGTGTCAAAGCGGTGTTAGGGAGGAATGTATGTGAAGTCGAGTGTCAAAGCGGTGTCAGGGAGGAATGTACGTCAAGTCGAGTGTCAAAGCGGTGTTAGGGAGGAATGTATGTCAAATCGAGTGTCAAAGCGGTGTTAGAGAGGAATGTACGTGAAGTCGAGTGTCAAACAGTGTTAGGGAGGAATGTATGTCAAGTCGAGTGGCAAAGCGGTGTTAGGGAGGAATGTATGTGAAGTCGAGTGTCAAAGTGGTGTTAGGGAGGAATGTATTTGAAGTTGAATGTCAAAGCGGTGTTAGGGAGGAATGTATGTCACGTCGAGTGGCAAAGCGGTGTTAGGGAGGAATGTATGTGAAGTCGAGTGTCAAAGCGGTGTTAGGGAGGAATGTATGTAATGTTGAGTGTCAAAGCGGTATTAGGACTTAGGGTTAGGTATGCTTCATAACTATCAGGTTTAGGGTCATTTCAGCTATGGAAGTCAAGATAATTTCTCCACCAAAGCGTAACTAGGGTAATGTCAAAGCTGGGCGTTCAGCATGAGTGTGCTTGAAGTTGACTTTCAAAGCACTGTTAGGAAGGAATATATCTGAATTGCAGTGTCAAAGCGGTATTAGGGAAAAATGTACGTGCAATCGAGTGTCAAAGCTGTATTAGGGAGGAATGTATGTTTAGGTGAGTGTCAAAGCAGTGTCATGGAATGTATGTCAAGTCGAATGTCAAATTGTACCTTGTATAGCGTAATAGCTAATTATTTAGCAACTATCTCCAATTAGAAAGCAGGATTGGCTTTGATTGTGACGTTGCAAAGTGACGCTCTCAAGAAAAACATCTTCATTCTGACGCACTTCATTGTGACGTTACAGGGTTAGGCTCACCCTTTCCTTCCATTCTGCCGGTTCAAAGTGCCGGCAGAAGAAAAGTCTCTGATTTTCCATCGTGCCGCTGCAAATCTGCCGTAAAGAACTAAAGTGACTGTGTTTCATTGTGACGCTGCAGCGTCAGTACGAAAAAAGATGGTCTTAAATTTTTCATTGTGACGTGCCATTCTGCCGTACCGAGAAAAAGTAATGTTTCTGATGATCAATTAAACGCTTTATTTCCTTCCATTCTGTAGCTTCAAAGTGCCGGCAGAAAGAAAGTCTTTCATTTTCCATTGTGCCGTTCCATTCTGTCATAGAGGGAAAAAGTGATTGTGTTATATTGTGATGCTGGTAAGCAGGATTGACTTTGATTGTGACGTTGCAAAGTGACGCTCTGATGAAATACATGTTCATTCTGACGCACTTCATTGTGACATTACAGGGTTAGGCTCTCTTCCATTCTGTCGCTTCAAAGTGCCGGCAGAAAGAAAGTCTTTCATTTTCCATTGTGCCGTTCCATTCTGCCGTAGAGGGAAAAAGTGATTGTGTTTATGTGATGCTGAGAAGCAGGATTTACTTTGATTGTGACGTTGCAAAGTGACGCTCTGAAGAAAGACATGTTCATTCTGACGCACTTCATTGTGACGTTACAGGGTTAGGCTCACCCTTCCTTCCATTTTGCCGGTTCAAAGTGTCAGTAGAAGAAAATTCTCTCATCTTCCATTGTGTCGCTGCATTCTGCCGTAAAGAGGTAAAGGGACTGTCTTTCATTGCGACGTTGCAGCGTCGGTTCGAAATAATATGGTCTTAAATTTTTCATTGTGTCGTTCCATTCTGCCGTACCGGCAAAACAGGTACCATGTATAGCAACTACCTCCAATTAGAAAGCAGGATTGGCTTTGATTGTGACGTTGCAAAGTAACGCTCTCAACAAAGACATCTTCATTCTGACGGACTTCATTGTGACGTTACAGGGTTAGGCTCAACCCTTCCTTTCATTCTGCCGGTTCAAAGTGCCGGCGGGCAGAAAGAGAGAGAGTCTTTCATTTTTCATTGTGCCGTTCCATTCTGCCGTAGAGGGAAGAAGTCATTGTGTTATATTGTGATGCTGGTAAGCAGGATTTGACTTTGATTGTGACGTTGTAAAGTGACGCTCTCAAGAAAGACATGTTCATTCTGATGCGCTTCATTGTCACGTTACAGGGTTAGGCTCACCCTTCTTTCCATTCTGCCGGTTCAAAGTGCCGGCAGAAGAAAACTCTCTGATTTTCCATTGTGCCGCTGCATTCTGCCGTACCGAGAAAAGGTAATGTTCCTGATGACAAATTGAAAAGTCAACTTCATTTCCTTCCATTAAGAAGGTGCAAAGAGCGTTGACAAAAACAGAGCTGTACTCTGCTGTACAAACAAACTACTTTGAACCACATTGTGTTTCATTAATATGGCACTTGTACGGCTGAAAATAAGAGAATGGTGCAGGTTTTCCACCCTCCTATAGTCTCTCTCGTGCTTCCTTACATGAAGTATCCACCCGGGAGGGCTGGACCAAATTCAAACGGGTGTTGTCTGGTGAACTGGACGGCGACCTCATCCACTTGTGTCACGATGTGTACATCCGACGCGGCCCTTTCTTTGCTCAATTGGCTCGGCTAGATGGAGGTACAGTGCATTTTACCCTTCATTCTGATCTATGGTCTGCATTGGAAGATGCCGTGGTGGATGTGGATGAAGTGCTTATCAAGCGGTCATCAGACGAGTTGGACTGGTCATTTACCATGGCCACTGTGGAAGTCCACGAAGAAAATCAGAAAGAAACTCCGGCCCAAGATATACACGTTATAAATAAACGATAGAGCCAGGGTGCATCATCATTGTGTCACCATGAAGCGCTGGGAGAAGGTGCTGGATAACTTATACTACAGTCCCGACAGTCCGGCAGCCTATAGTGCATTGTCGGCTCTCTATCGAGCGGCCAAACCCCAGGGGATACAACGTGCCCAAGTCCGAGATTGGTTAAGAAGACAAGACACCTATACCTACATCGATCTGTCCGTCGCCATTTTCTACGGAACCGGGTCATCGTGGGAGGAATAGATGCCCAGTGGCAAGCGGATTTGGTGGATATGAGCGCCTTTGCCAAACACAACGATGAGAATCGGTATATCTTGACGTGCATCGATATCCTATCCAAGTATGCGTGGGTGGTACCCATCCGGACGAAAACGGGGGCAAATCTCATGGCGGCGTTCAAAGACATCTTCAAGACCGGGCGCAAACCTTTGTATTTGCAAACCGACGAAGGCACGGAATTCCTCAACAGACCGTTCCAACAGTTTCTGAAAGCCCAGAAGGTGTTTTTTCTTCCATACGTACAACGAGACCAAGGCTTTCGTGGTGGAAAGGTTCAACAGGACATTCAAAGGCCGCATGTATAAATATTTCACCTATAAGAATACAAGGCGGTACATCGATGTTCTCCCGAAACTGGTGAGGGGTTACAATCGAGCCTATCATCGAAGTATAGAGAGAGCCCCCATTACCGTGACTCAACGCAATGAAGCCCAAGTCCGGCGTGTCTTGTACCCCAGGCCATCGCAGCGAACGACGAAGGCGGTGTACAAGGTCGGGACCCTGTACGGATCAGTAAAGTCAAGGGCAAGTTCGAGAAAAGTTACTTGCCCAACTGGAGCGATGAGCACTTCCTGATTAAACGGCGCCTACCCCGACCGCGGCGAGTCTATGAACTGGAAGATCTCCAAGGCGAAACGTTGCTGGGGACGTTTTACGACACGGAATTACAGCCTGTTGTAAAAACACAGCAAGACTACTACACGGTGGAGCAGATTTTGAAAACGGAACGTCGACGGGGCAAACTGTTTCATTTCGTAAAATGGCAAGGCTGGCCCAGTTCCTTCAATTCCTGGGTCGCGGCCAACCAGGTGAAACGACTATAAAGCCAGACACCACTGCCGCCCTCCTTCATTCCACGTCCGACCCCAGTGCTATGGACCAACAGCAGCTGCCTCCGAAGACAGCGTCTCGCAAAACGCGCAAAGCGCAAGTGGTCTTTGGGGTGCTATTGCTAACCCTGCTGAGTGTGTTGTACGGAGGTGTGTTTTACGACGTAGCCTATGTCAGTACGTTACTTAACCAACCGAGAACACCAGCCATCAGTGAAACGGGTCTACAGAGAGCACCAGTCGTATCGAGCCCAGTCACCACCACCACCACACCCCGCGTACAAGCCACGTCGAGCTCTACACTTACACCAAGTACACCTACTTCGTCTCAAGACCCACCGGATTTCATCCCTCACAGTGAACCGACCACCCACGTTGTACCCACCCCCAGCACCATCTCTGAACGTGAACAGACAACGACGACCGACGTTGTACCCACCACCACTCCAGTTCACTCGTACGAAATTTACAAGAGCAGGTTACCACGACAACGGATACACCTCAAACCATGGACCCTGGGTGGCAGCATCCCTTCACCTGCGTCATCGCAGGACCGACGGGCTCCGCAAAACGCACTTCGTCAGGAAGCTCCTTCAACACGCCGACAGCATGATCACTCCACCCATTGCCCGAGTCGTGTGGTGTTACGGAGAATGGCAGGAAGCGTAT
>JAVTVY010022379.1:0-91240 GCA_036873755.1 Hanleya hanleyi
TGCCATACGTAAAGGTAATTCCCAACTATGTTCAATGTTTCCCCATTAAATTTAAATTCAACCCTATTGAGTTTTATCCTTCTCTTCTGTAATATAATAACATTGGTTTTCTGCACATTTACTATTAGCTTCCAATGATCACAATACATCGCAAAATCATCGAGAGCCTTTTGTAGGCCCTCTATACTTTCAGAGAACATCACCGTGTCATCGGCATACATAAGCAACATAACTTTTAACAGTACCTCCATATCACCGTTTTCTATTTCAATAAATTGGTTACCTTCGTCAGTTAAAAACTCTTCTAAATCATTGACAAAACGGGCAAATAACAAAGGAGACAAATTCTCTCCTTGGCGGACTCCCTGTCTACTACCAAAAACTTCAGACATCCGTCCATTTGCTCTAACACACGATTTGATATCATTATACATATTTTTAAACAAGCGTAGTATTTTACCATCTATACCTAAATCTAATAGTTTCTTCCATAGTCCCACTCTCCATACAGAATCGAACGCTTTTCGGTAATCTACAAAGACACAATACAGTTTTTTCTTGCGATTGAGAAATAGTTCTATCAAACACTTAAGGGGGAATGTATGATCTAAAACACTGTACCCTTTTCGAAATCCCGCTTGATTTCCTGATAAAATTCCGTTCTCTTCTACATAAGCTGTTAAACGGTTATTTAAAATGCCAGAAAATACGTTCCCAAGGCAACTAAGGAGAATTATACCTCTATAATTTTCCGGGTCTTCTGGATTTCCTTTCTTTTTATATATTGGTACAATGATACCCGTAGACCAGCTAGTAGGAACTTTACCAGTTTCCAGAATTTTGTTGAATATTGATACATACAAACGTTTACATTTTCAAAAGTGCACTTAATATGTTCTTTTGCTATTTCATCTATGCCTGCAGATTTACCAAGATTAAGCTTGTCTATTACGAATTCGATTTCAGGCTCAGTTATAGGCATACTCAAATAATCATCACTAAATGCTATCAAATTATTATCATCATCATCATCATCATCATCATCATCTTCAATTTCATTCAAACATCTGAAGTGCTCTAACAAATTTTCTATCGTCGCCTTACAACTGTTATTTGGAGACTTCCCATTTAACAATTATTTCCAGAATTTTTTAGAATCGTCTTTTTTACATATTTTAATTTCTTCCTTCAACAAAATTTATACTGAGACTCAGCCCTGGTTATAATCCTCTTGTATTCTTTACCTGCCTGGAGCATACTATTATAATTCATGTCAGACCTACATTTACGGAGTATCTTTCTTTTGTTGTTAAAATTCTTTCTAGCTTCATGGCCGTCGTTATTGAACCATTCTGTATTGTTTCGCTTAGTTTTCGTAACTGCATTCAACTTCTTTCTAACACCAAACACTTGTTTAGATTTGGAATAGAACAACTGGGTTAACTTATTCACAGTATCCTCAACATTCATATCACCAGATCCTAATTTAGCAATCATTTCCTCGATATCTGTCATATCAAATTCTTCACAATATTCATGTTCTTTATCTTTCATGGGACCAACTGTTTGACACCTATTCAATGCTCTATTTACATTAATGGGCTTATTACACGAAATACAAAAATTTATTCCACAATGGATATCTGAAAAAAGGGGGTTAAAATCTTCAACTTCGAATCTAGTCATACTTGTAAATATTTCAGCCGATACTATTACATAATCTACGATTGTACGCTTAGAAGTTGTGGGTTTTCCTATACATTTTTATCTAAACCATATCTACCATTAGCAATGAATATACCATGCGAGTAGTAGGGCAAGGGGACGAAGGCCATTATTTTGCCGGGGGAGATAACTCTTGCATCCACCAGGGGGCGCTGTTTCCAGGTTAAAGGTATAGGGGACGCCACATCGCCTTTCACCTCTGTGGCGTCTGTGGCGCCAGGGGGCGCCACCAGCTCAAGGTGAAAAGTAGTTCCGGCAACCTTTAACCTTTTATTCTTCCGCGGTCTGGTGGTGATGCCGTCACTTCCGCGGACAGAAAGTAGTCCCATGTCAACCAAGTGACTTCCAATGTTACACTCGACACAATCTCGGACAATGTAGGACATTAGAACCTCGATCCGCACTGGTAAGAATCCATATTGGCATCCATGTTGAAAGAATAATATCACGCGGAAACTCCGAGCAGCGCATGTCAGCTGTATGACTTCCGTTACCATGGACACTGATGGAGATTAGCTCAAGAAGAAAAACCGAGAGAAACACCTCAAATTAGAAGAGATTCTTCCCGTGTAGAATCAAGGGAATGTCCATTTTATTTGGATATATATTTTATCTCTCGATAAGAGAGAAATACAACGAAGACTATGTGAGGGGAAACACATCCTACAGCATGTGATGTGCCTCACGTGCGGCGGATCACGGTTTACAGCTGAGAGCTGTAAAATCCTTACACCATTAATACGCGAGGTATTATGACTTCACGGAATAAGCCGAGCAGTCGCGAATGCCAATGTTAATGTATACGGGGAATGCCTAAAAAGAGTATGGGAATAGACGTTTTGTGACAGGGGTGGGTCCCTAGTGGACCGAATGGGTCGAGTGAGGTATCAAAGTGAAGCGCTCCTCTAGGGCCATTCACTCATGGGTGGGTGCATGTAAAATTAGGATTTTTTCCCGAAACTATAAAAACGGAACACGGACTTTACCCCTAAACTAGGGGAAAACCCCTATCAACTCTAGCCAAAAGGGCTAATATCGGTCCCGGGCTTATCGGGGCCTGCCTATCAAGTCAATGGGGTGGGTGCATGTAAAATTAGGATTTTTTTCCGAAACTATAAAAAGCGGAACACGGACTTTACCCCTAAAATAGGGGGAAACCCCTATCACCTCTAGCCAAAAGGGCTAATATCGGTCCCCGGGCTTATCGGAGTCTGCCTATCAAGTCAATGGGGTGGGTGCATGTAAAATTAGGATTTTTTTTCCGAAAATATAAAAAGCGGAACACGGACTTTACCCCTAAACTAGGGGAAAACCCCTATCAACTCTAGCCAAAAGGGCTAATATCGGTCCCGGGCTTATCGGGGCCTGCCTATCAAGTCAATGGGGTGGGTGCATGTAAAATTAAGATTTTTTCCCGAAACTATAAAAAGCGGAACACGGACTTTACCCCTAAAATAGGGGAAAACCCCTATCAACCCTAGCCAAAAGGGCTAATATCGGTCCCCGGGCTTATCGGGGCCTGCCATCAAGTCAATGGGGTGGGTGCATGTAAAATTAGGATTTTTTCCCGAAACTATAAAAAAGCGGAACACGGACTTTACACCTACAATAGGGGTCTGTATTATACAATATAAGGGGAAATGCCTGTATGGGGTATGGGGATGGTCAATTTTTTTCGTGGGCTTTACTATGGCTTGTGGGGTCTCGTTTTTCTCGTTTCGCCAAGAAAATGACAATGGGAAGGGTCCCGGAGCGAATCGGTGAAATTTTGGGGAAAAGTCACCGAGGTCTGTATATATGGGGGTATAGGTTCAACCTGGGAAATTCACACACGTTCATTGTGATATGGGTTGCTTGGATTTGTTTTTCACGTCTCGTCATTTAGAACACGATGGGAAGGGTCCCGGAGCGAAACGGTGAAATTTTGGAAAAGTACCATATAGCCCATATAGCTCCATACTGGCTATGGGGATATAGGTCCATCCTGGGAAATTCACACACGTTCATTGTGATATGGGTTGTGGGGTCTTGTTTTTCTCGTCTCGTCATTTAGAACACGATGAGAAGGGTCCCGGAGCGAAACGGTGAAATTTTTGGAAAAAGCTCACCGAGGCCTGGGTAGGCCCATAGGCTGGCTATGGGGTATAGGTCCAACCTGGGAAATTCACACACGTTCATTGTGATATGGGTTTAGTCTAGTAGCCAAATGTCAAAATAAGATTTTTGCTGCACCCCCCTGTGAGTAAAGGTTTGGTATGTTTTTATGAAAGATATGCCCTTCTAATACAAGGAAAACTATGTTTGCCATCTTGTATCACGGTCAGAGCTGAGATATAGGCGTTTAAAAAGGTGCCTCTGAAGAAAATGTCGCGATTTATGGAGAGGGGGTAGGGGTACCGAAACTTCTCTAGAATTGTTAATTGTTGGTCGATTTGCTTTCCTGTAGTGTAGATTTAAGCACAATAAAACAGAGATCATGCTTATTTATAAAAATGATCATTTAAACAAATTGTTATGCTTTTGCATGGGGTCGTTTCCAAATTTCAATAAAATACGTTACATTTAGCTTAAAATTAATTCCAAAGTTTTTTTACAGGGCATAGATGTCAAGTATATCTGCCGAATATATGTACATCAATTCAACTGTATACGGAGAGCTATGGGGGAACAATTCAGCATTCTAGAATGATAACTTTTCTAAAAAGTCACACCATAAACATAGGTGTGTGCAAATGAAGAAATTCAGTTAAACTTGTAACGTGCACCTGTACGATCTGATATGGTCTCATACCCAAAATATCAACAAATTACAATCCTAATGGCATACAAATCTAATTAAAACGCTTTTGTCACATTTCAGTCATTTCAAAGGAACAATTAAACTTAGGGGTCATCTCATAATTCCAATAATTACTATGTGTTTGGAACCCAACATACAGGGCAAATAGGAATAAATTAAGCTACGGGAGCTTCTTGAAATTAGGAACTGAGTTGCCTGGTAGGGATGGCATATGTCGGTTATTCAAATGGGATACACCATGCCCAGTTTGGTGTTCTGATCTGGATGGCTTAGAGTTCCAGTTAGGCCATTCCCCCCATGCTGCTGCATGGTATGGCATAAGCCATCCTTTGTCTGCCGAGTTCCAAACTGTATGGCATGGAGTTCCTAGGAGTTCCAACACGGCGCACCATGCCACTCTGTTTGGAATGCCTTATGCCAGTTCCTAGTATGCTCCAATCCAAGAAGCTCCCTAACACCATGCTAATAATTAAGCGATCATTTCTAAAAATCATTTTAGCAATGCAGTTCTACCAAAAACAAAACTGCACATAATCTTACCAAATTATACCAATTAATTACGCTTTACACAATCTTATATATAAATCGGCACATTTCTTTAGTTAAATAAGTCAGTTTATGTTAAAAAACATAACCTACAATGAAATTAGACTTAGAATTTCACGAGTCATTAACATAAAAAACCAAAAACTAAATTTAAAATATTTACAAAGCTAATAAACCAACGATGATCAAATGTCCTTAGTGGTTTATTTCAGAGCCAGATACTGATAGCGCACATAATGCTTAACACGAGGATATATTCATTCAATCCCATCGTAGGACCATGAAACAGAACAAACGTGATTCTTGGGAAAATTATGTTTCTAAGATCAATACAAGTTTGGAATATGATCCAAAGAATAAAAAGTAAAAGCTCCAAGTCATGTTCATCATCTCAACGATGGAAATCAGGTGTAGAGATTGCAAATAATCTAGGCGAAACAATTGCCAAAAACTCTTCGTCAGATAATTATGTACCTAAATTTCAAAGTTTCCGGAAAAGAAAAGAGAAAAATGAAATTAAATTCCCCTCCGGTAACCATGAAGGCTATAACGCTATGTTTGCAATTGAGGAACTTCATGCTTCTCTCTGGAAAGCTAACGGTTTCGCTGTAGGCCCTGATAATATCCATTATCAACTTTTGAAACATCTACCCGAATCTTCTCTAGGAATTCTATTACCGTACGCATATTCAACAGACTTTGGTCAAGAGAAGACTTTCCACCGTCAGGGCATAATGCCATCGTTATACCAGTATCAAAGCCTGGCCGACTTTGGTCAAGAGAAGACTTTCCACCGTCATGGCATAATGCCATCGTTATGCCAGTATCAAAGCCTGGCCGTAACCATACAGACCCTGGTAATTATCGTCCGCTTCCACTGACTAGCTGTGTCTGTAAAACAATGGAACGCATGACAAATAATCGCCTTGTTTGGTACCTAGAAACTGAAAAGAAACTTACTGATATTCAAGGTGGTTTCCGTAAAAATAGAAGTACCATTGACCATACCATTGACCATTTAGTCAGATTAGATTCCTATGTCAAGAATGCTTTCGCCAAGAATGAACATGTAGTTTTCATCTTTTTTTATTTAGAAAAAACCTATGATACTACATGGAAATAGGGGTTCTAAAAGACCTTCACACTATGGGATTAAAGGGCCGTTTACCCATTTTCATATTCAACTTTTTGAATGATAGACAATTCCAGGTTCGGTTGGGTACAACCATGTCTGGTCATTTCGACCAAGATCAAGATGTCCCACAGGGCAGTATTTTGTCTACTACTCTGTTTAGTATCAAGATCAACAGCTTGGCGGAAGTTTTGAAAAATCAATTGATGGTTCACACTTTGTGGACGATTTCAACATTTCGTGCAGTTGAAAAATTATACGCAATATTACAAATTTGTTCGAATTGAACTCAGAAATGGTGTTTAGAAAATGGCTTCAAATTCTTCAGAATTGAGACAAAATGTATACACTTCTGCAGGAAATATTTCCAGCACAAAGATCCAGTACTAACATTAGATGGAACTGAGATCAAAGTGGTAAAAGAGGTCAAATTCTTAGGAATGTTGTTTGACCACCGACTAACATTCAAATCGCATATAAATTGCTTGAAAGCTAAGTGCACGAAAGCTCTTGATTGCTGAAGGTAGTTGGCAACCATAAGTGGAGAGGAGATCAGCAAACACTTCTCCATTTATATCGTTCACTTGTTCGTTCCAAATTTGATTATGGCTCTATTGTTTACAATGGTGCAAGCAAGCCAAACTTGGCCAAGCTAGATCCTATTCTCCATCAAGGATTAAGACTTTGCCTTGGAGCGTTCAGAACATCCCCTAAAGAAAGCTTGTATGTCGAAGCAGATGAATTTCCTTTAGACTTTCGAAGAATTAAACTATCATTGCAATATATCACAAAATTGCGATCAAATCACTAGAATCCTGCATATAACTGTGTTTTCAAACCTCAGTTCGCGGATCTCTATTTGAAGAAACCTTCCAGTAATCCACCTCTTGGAATTCGTATGAAGCCACGCATTGTAGCAGCTGGTATTAAACTTAGTTAAATAACAAGCTCTTACCAATTCCACCATGGCAGTTAGCTCAACCAGAAGTAGATATTTCTCTAACAAAATATAAAAAGCCAGCTCTTGTATACACAAGAATTTGGTCTACTGAGAGAGAAATACAGATCGCATAAGGCTATTTATACAGACGGTTCTAAAGATGGTAAGAGAGTGGCACGTGCCAAAACTAAAACATGTCGACCACCAGGTGAAAGTTCGATATTCACTGCAGAGGCAAAAGCCATATTGTTGGCTTTAGAAGGTATTGGGTCCAGTAAAAGAAAAAAAAATATATCATATTCTCAGATTCACTGTCATGCTTTTAAGCGATTAAAAGTGGAACTTCGACTCATCCCACTATCTTGAGTATTCTACAACTACATGACTGTAGATTTGATCAACAGATTGATATTGGTTTTGTTGGCTGCCTAGTCACGTTGGCATCATAGGTAATACTGAGGCTGATAGGGTGGCTATGGCAGCCCTAGATGACGAGATTGATCCTGTTGGAATCCCATATAGCGATTTCAGGCCCTCTATCTGTACTTATGTGAAACGGCTGTTTCAATCTTTATGGGATGCTGTGAATAATAACAAACTTCAGGAGTTCGAAAAAACTGTAGGCTATACTCATCTGAACAGCCAGAAACGTTTCGACCAAACCATGATCAGGCGATGTAGAATCAGCCATACACGATTAATTCACGAACATTTACTAAAAAGGAGCCAGTGCCAAGGTGTATTCCATGCCATGACGATCTAAATATTCATCTGTGGCCACAAACAACAGCGCCATTTTTTCATTTTTACGGGGCGATGTAGTCCCGTAGGGACTAATGGTCCTGTAATGTAGTGAGGAAAAACTTGAGCACATTTGGTACCGTTGCCAAGGTGACTGGTTGTTTATTTAACTGCTTTAGGCTTTGAGAGGAAGAGCAGAAGAAAAAAGTCCTCAAGTTATTCGGCTACTGCAGATAGTTTGGTCAACTATTTTGGCTAGATTTTGTTTCACCTGGTCTACATTAGTGAAGTTAAATATTTTCTGCTATTCTTATATATGTTCATATGTAATTTTCACAGAGATTTCCTGCTTTAGAGCATGAATACAAAATGGATACTATTCAGAGGTTAACTTAGAGGGTTTTCCTGAAAGGATGTCATGAATCACTGGTTGATAAAAACTTTATTTAAAACACTTAACAAATACAGAAGAAAATAGTTTAAGGCAGACTTATCATATGTTTGCCATGGTGGCAAGAAATTCTAATTTTCTAGGCTTCCATTCTTGCAAAAATTGTATACACGGTATGTAACTTGTGGACTAACACACAAACATCCCCTCCACCAGACCCTCTATACCATTTAGAGCATAGCCACATGCATGACACATGCCTGACCTAGGTCAATGGCTTGGTTCACTTAGCTGATAGGGTCAATTGATAGGGTCAAACTCCAAGTCATCTTTAGATAGCATGCAGTGATCTACATGTACAAGTCTGCATACAACCATTGTCAGAATTTGTAACCTTCCAAACTAGGGGGTGTACTGGCAGGAGGAGGTACATGTAAATAATATGATGCCATGAGAGGATACATCCCAGCATAGATCCAGTCCATCTAACCATTAGGATTTTACATTGTATCTCAATATTCATTTTTTGTCATTTACTGCTGAAGGATATGCTTTTAATCTGAAAAAAGTAAAAATATTTTACAAATATTGGTAACATGCAGAGAAGACATTATTTATCATTTCATCAGGTTGGTTTCATGATAAATGTCTGTCCCATCGGTCAATTTTTTATTTTTTTTAAATATATATATGTGTACAATTACACTAATGCACTATGCCTTATTGAGAGAAATGTGTGAGACTACAAATTGTATGGCTCTTCGCCATGGGGACTGAAAATCCAAGAGTTAGTGGAATTATTCCAACAGCCTATTTTACATTTAAATAGCCCCGTTTCAGTGCCAAAGGCTCTAGTTTTTTTCATTTTTTCTTGTTCGGATGATTTGCCCTTGACAGCGCTGAGATCAGCTTTACATAATGAATATCTGATCATGCACTGATTTACCCCCGGGTATTTTAATCGGGAAACTGTTCATTTAGTTATGTAGTAAACAGACGAGTTGTTTACCAGTTGGATGGTTGTCGATCTTCACGTTTACAAAATAATTTAAAAAATAATAGACGTCTGAAAAAGTTGGGGGGGGGGGGGCGGGGGGCTAAAGCTCCGCGGCCCCTGTCAGTGGTTTTGCTGAGATGTCCGACATGGCTGAAAATTTCAGGCATAGCTCTCCATACCCCGTCACACTATTATAAGTCAATTTGGCTTAAAACTATCCAGGCGCGCTCACTACAAAAATACTTTTTATTTCATTATATGAGAAAAATGATGAATTTATCCGATATTTGGATACGGCCCCGCAGCAATGCCATCGTTTATTCGCCAATGATTTTTTTTTGTAGTACGTAGGATGTCTGGTTACTGTCGATCACATGTATGATAAAATATAGCATATTGACTAAAAATTGACAAAGTTATGGAAATTTTAGTACGCCTACCTCATTCTTTTAATTCACTAAGTTTTTTCCAGAGCCACCTCTTCAAACCCCGAAATCTCAGCTCTGACCGTGATACAAAATGGTAAACATGGTTTTCCTGGTACTAGAAAGGTATATCTCTCAAAAAAATATGCCAAACCTTTACTCACAGGGGGGTGCAGTAAAAATCGATTTTAAGCCTCTATTGAGAATTGGCTACTAGACTAGTTGTTTGGTCTTGTTTTTCACGTCTCGTCATTTAGAACACGATGGGAGGGGTCCCGGAGCGAAGCGGTGAAATTTTTGGAAAAAGTTCACCGAGGCCTATACTGCATGGCTATGGAGGTATAGGTCCATACGGGGTGAACGTTTTGGGGTCTAGGTGAGCCCCTTATGATCCTATGGTGTCGTATGAGGTCTTATTTTGAAGCTCCCGTGGAGTTTGTAATGTATCGACTAATGGTTCGTCCGTGTGCAATAGTCTGCGCATGAGCAGTCTGGCCATAGTATAGAAAGCAGGCATGTTGGGGGTATGTGGGGGGTGTGTTTGGGGTAGAGATGGACCACTATGGGTCCAAATGGGTTGTGGGAGGTGTCAAAGTGAAGCTTGTGTGGGGTAGAGTCAGAATGGCGTGTTTTAAGTGCAAGTCGCGTCAATCTGCGCATGCGCAGTTGGGTGTAGTAAGTAAAGTGGCCATTTTGGGGGTGCGTGGAGGTGTGTTTGGGGTAGAGAGGGACCATCCTTGGTCCGATTGTGTCGTGGGCGGTGTTATCTTGTAGCTCTCGGGGTGTACATCCCGATTTGAGGGATGTTCACGTCATCTGTCACGTCATCGGTGACGTCATCAGTAGGAGTAGTAGCGAATGTGGGCATTTTATGGCAGTGAAGGAAGGTATTTGGTGTAGAGATGGACCATCCATATCTGTCACACATTATCTTTGTTGTGTTATACCACATCTGTCCTGCATTATACCATATATGTCCTGTATTATACCATACCTGTCCTATGTCATACAATATCTGTCCTGTATTATACCAAATCTGTCCTGTATTGTACCATATTTGTTCTCTATTATACCATATATGTCCTGTATTATACCAAATCTGCCCTGTATTATACAGTATCTGTCCTGTATTATACCAAATCTGTGCTGTATTATACCAAATCTGTGCTGTATTATACAATATCTGTCCTGTGCTATACCATATCTGTGCTGTATTATGCAATATCTGTCCTGTATTATACAATATCTGTCCAGTATTCTGCAATATATGTTCTGTATTATACCAAATCTGTCCTGTATTATACAGTATCTGTCCTGTATTGTACCATATATGTCCTGTATTATACCATATCTGCTCTGTATTATACAATATTTCTCCTCTATTATACCATATCTGTGCTGCATTATACCATATCTGTCCTGTATTGTACCATATATGTCCTGTATTATACCAAATCTGTGCTGTATTATACAATATTTGCCCTCTATTATACCATATCTGTGATGTATTATACCATATATGTCCTGAATTATACCATATCTGTGCTGTATTATGCAATATCTGTCCTGTGTTATACAATATCTGTCCTGTATTATACCAAATCTGTCCTGTTTTGTACCATATTTGTCCTGTATTATACAATATATGTTCTGTATTATACCAAATCTGTGCTGTATTATACAGTATCTGTCCTGTATTATTCCAAATCTGTGCTGTATTATACAATATATGTTCTGTATTATACCAAATCTGTCCTGTATTATACGGTATATGTCCTGTATTATACCAAATCTGTGCTGTATTATACCATATCTGTCCTGTATTGTACCATATATGTCCTGTATTATACAATATATGTTCTGTATTGTACAATCGGATAGCCGTTGTCGTGAATAACAACAAGTTCAGCAATGTTCATACAGTTTATTATCCCCAATGTTACATCATACCCAGGCTGGGGGAGCCGCCCTGGGCATGTTTGGTATGTTCACAGCAAAACAAATTGAAATATCGAACACCATGTTTTATTATTTAACGCACCGTCACATTAGGTACAAGTGTTTACTGAGCTCAAGTCAACGATCAGCATGTAGACATATAGAGTATGTACGGCATGTTATGGTATTCATCAGTGCATGGGTGAAGCATTCAGTCGATGGGGTGGTCGGTCAGCTTGGTAACGAAAAACGTAACATTGGTCACCTTCTCCACTGTCCACTTGGTGTTGGGGCGTTGTTGTTGGGCCCATTGCAAGGGATCCACGGTATCCAGTTTCTCCAGCATCGTCTCTAGCGACACTCGGTTAATGATGGTAAACGGTTGGTCAAATACCTGGATGTTCCTGCTCGGGTAAAAGTATCGGACTTGGACTGTCTCCTTATGCTGCAGCACATAACCAAACGCCAGATTCAATCTGAAGGCCGTAGTTTGGTCGTTGAAGATGGCTTCTACGTAGCTACGTAGACGGGCGAGGTCGGTCAGTCGGAAATTGTAGATATCTTGAATAGGGCGATGACGGTTGAAACATTGCCGTATCATGGACCAATGACGCCGATAGATGTCACTCAGTGGATGGGCGTCCTGTAAGAGATCGCTAGGAACATTTATGGGCTCGTCCAGAAAATGTTCGATGTTGTCAGGCGTATGACTCGAAACCGTAACGGTGGGGTCCGGGTGGATATCCAGGCTCTTCTGAACTGTGGGTATAGGCGGGCTCTCCGTCGTCGCATCACCAGTGGCGTTCGTCTCCCCGGGCTCATCTTCATTGGGTCTGACCTTCCGCGGCTCCTCTTCAGTGGAAAGTTGTCGCCCAAACCGTAGAGACGGGGCATGAATCAAACGCTGATGGCGTCTTAACTGACTGCGTCGTTTGAAGAGTTGACCACAACCCTTACAGTGTTCGTCGCGCCCTCGTGGAATGAGCGTTCGTGGCGCAGTAAATGATCCTTCCGATTAAATGACCGTGCGCAGGTTATACAAGTATACCGTGCATCGTTGTGGGTGGAGGCCTTGTGGCGGTGCAAGTAGTGCAGACGAGTAAACTGCTTCTGGCAAGTTGTGCAAGTGAACATCTTGGTGGTTGACAGAGTGTCTGATGAAACGGCCAGGCCGCTTCCCTTTTACTATCCCCAAGTCGAGGGCCGAGCCGTGACATCTTCGGTAACCTCCGTGTCTCTTCGGGCACCTCCGTGACATCTTCGGTCACCTCCGTGTCTCTTCGGTCACCGGAGGTGGCCGAAGAGACACGGAGGTCACCGAAGATGTCACGGAGGTGCCCGAAGAGACACGGAGGTCACCGAAGATGTCACGAGATCACCGAAGAGACACGGAGATCACCGAAGAGACACGGAGGTGCCCGAACATGATACCAGCTAGCGTGCTATAAAAGGGAAGCGGCCTGGCCGTTTCATCAGACACTCTGTCAACCACCAAGATGTTCACTTGTACTACGTGCTCGAAATCATTCACTCGTCTGCACGACTTGCGCCGCCATGAGGCTACCAAGCACGAAGGAACCGCCCGGTATAGCTGTACGATATGTACACTGTCGTTTCAGCGCCCGGATCATTTACAGCGCCACACACGTGCACGCCATGAAGTACCCAAGCGTCCATGCGAAGAATGTGGTCGGTTTTTCAAACTGACCAGTCAGTTGCTGCGACACCAACGCACACGACACCCTGTTCCGCAGCCACGTTTGCAGGTAGAAGAGCCCGTAGGCATCAATATCGAAACAGGGGGAACTCCCACCCATCGCACGAGGGCCGATGATGATGTCGCCCTAATTCAACAGTCAAATTCCGACGACAAGACCTTGGGCCAGATTTTGTACGACGTGGAGGGCAAAGTACACTTCGTGGACGAACCCATAAATGTTCCTAGCGATCTGTTACACGAAGACCATCCAATGAGTGACATCTATCGGCGCCATTGGCCCATGATCCGGCACTGTTTCTACCGTCATCGCCCTATTCAAGATATCTACAATTTCCGACTGACCGACCTCGCCCGTCTACGCAGCTACGTGGAAGCCATCTTCAACGATCAAACTACGGCCTTCAAGTTGAATCTGGCGTTTGGTTATGTGCTACAGCATAAGGACACAGACCAAGCCCGATATTTTTACCCGAGCAGTAACATCCGGGTATTTGACCAACCGTTTACCATCATTAACCGGGCGTCGCTAGAGGCGATGCTGGAGAAACTGGACACCGTGGATCCCTTGGAATGGGCCCAACAACAACGCCCCAACACACAATGGGTCGTGGAGAGGGTGACCAATGGCACGTTTTTCGTTACCAAGCTGACCGACCACCCCCACCGGCTGAATGCGTCACTCATGCACTGATGAATACCATAACATGCCGTACATACTCTATATGTCTACATGCTGATCGTTGACGGTACGGAGGTGACCGAAGAGACACGGAGGTCAGCGAAGATGTCACGGAGGTCACCGAAGAGACACGGAGATCCATCCGGGTTTACACGGAAACAGGCCGGGTAGTTACGGAGGTGACCGAAGAGACACGGAGGTGACCGAAGATGTCACGGAGGTGCCCGAAGAGACACGGAGGTTACCGAAGATGTCACGGCTCGGCCCTCGACTTGGGGATAGTTGAACTGAGTGTGCTAAAAATAGATCACCAGCTAGCGTGCTATAAAAGAGAAGCGGCCTGGCTGTTTCATCAGACACTGTCTACCACCAAGATGTTCACTTGCACAACTTGCCAGAAGCAGTTTACTCGTCTGCACGACTTGCACCGCCACAAGGCCTCCACCCACAACGATGCACGGTATACTTGTATAACCTGCGCACGGTCATTTAATCGGAAGGATCCTTTACTGCGCCACGAATGCTCATTCCACGAGGGCGCGACGGAACACTGTAAGGATTGTGGTCAACTCTTCAAACGACGCAGTCAGTTAAGACGCCATCAGCGTTTGATTCATGCCCCGTCTCTACGGTTTGGGCGACAACTTTCCACTGAAGAGGAGCCGCGGAAGGTCACACCCAGTGAAGATGAGCCCGGGAAGACGAACGCCACTGGTGATGCAATGACGGAGAGCCCGCCTATACCCACAGTTCAGAAGAGCCTGGATATCCAGCCGGACCCCACCGTTACGGTTTCGAGTCATACGCCTGACAACATCGAACATTTTCTGGACGAGCCCATAAATGTTCCTAGCGATCTGTTACAGGACGCCCATCCAGTGAGTGACATCTATCGGCGCCATTGGTCCATGATACGGCAATGTTTCAACCGTCATCGCCCTATTCAAGATATCTACAATTTCCGACTGACCGACCTCGCCCGTCTACGTAGCTACGTGGAAGCCATCTTCAACGACCAAACTACGGCCTTCAGATTGAATCTGGCGTTTGGTTATGTGCTGCAGCATAAGGAGACAGTCCAAGTCCGATACTTTTACCCGAGCAGGAACATCCAGGTATTTGACCAACCGTTTACCATCATTAACCGAGTGTCGCTAGAGACGATGCTGGAGAAACTGGACACCGTGGATCCCTTGGAATGGGCCCAACAACAACGCCCCAACACCAAGTGGACAGTGGAGAAGGTGACCAATGTTATGTTTTTCGTTACCAAGCTGACCGACCACCCCATCGGCTGAATGCTTCACCCATGCACTGATGAATACCATAACATGCCGTACATACTCTATATGTCTACATGCTGATCGTTGACTTGAGCTCAGTAAACACTTGTACCTAATGTGACGGTGCGTTAAATAATAAAACATGGTGTTCGATATTTCAATTTGTTTTGCTGTGAACATACCAAACATGCCCAGGGCGGCTCCCCCAGCCTGGGTATGATGTAACATTGGGGATAATAAACTGTATGAACATTGCTGAACTTGTTGTTATTCACGACAACGGCTATCCGATTGTACAATACAGAACATATATTGTATAATACAGGACATATATGGTACAATACAGGACAGATATGG
Source organism: Hanleya hanleyi (assembly GCA_036873755.1). Taxonomy (NCBI): domain Eukaryota; kingdom Metazoa; phylum Mollusca; class Polyplacophora; order Lepidopleurida; family Hanleyidae; genus Hanleya; species Hanleya hanleyi. Next base: position 15,675 of record JAVTVY010022379.1, read on the forward strand.
TATAATACAGCACAGATTTGGTATAATACAGGACATATACCGTATAATACAGGACAGATTTGGTATAATACAGAACATATATTGTATAATACAGCACAGATTTGGATAATACAGGACAGATAATGTATAATACAGCACAGATTTGGTATAATACAGAACATATATTGTATAATACAGGACAAATATGGTACAAAACAGGACAGATTTGGTATAATACAGGACAGATATTGTATAACACAGGACAGATATTGCATAATACAGCACAGATATGGTATAATTCAGAACAGATATGGTATAATACAGCACAGATATGGTATAATAGAGGGCAAATATTGTATAATACGGCACAGATTTGGTATAATACAGGACATATATGGTACAATGCAGGACAGATATGGTATAATGCAGCACAGATATGGTATAATAGAGGAGAAATATTGTATAATACAGAGCAGATATGGTATAATACAGGACATATATGGTACAATACAGGACAGATACTGTATAATACAGGACAGATTTGGTATAATACAGAACATATATTGCAGAATACTGGACAGATATTGTATAATACAGGACAGATATTGTATAATACAGCACAGATATGGTATAACACATGACAGATATTGTATAATACAGCACAGATTTGGTATAATACAGCACAGATTTGGTATAATACAGGACAGATACTGTATAATACAGGGCAGATTTGGTATAATACAGGACAGATATTGTATAACATAGGACAGGTATGGTATAATACAGGACATATATGGTATAATGCAGGACAGATGTGGTATAACACAACAAAGATAATGTGTGACAGATATGGATGGTCCATCTCTACACCAAATACCTTCCTTCACTGCCCCAAAATGCCCACTTTCCCTACTACTCCTACTGATGACGTCACCGATGACGTCACAGATGACGTGAACATCCCTCAAATCGGGATGTACACCCCGAGAGCTACAAGATAACACCGCCCACGACACAATCGGACCAAGGATGGTCCCTCTCTACCCCAAACACATCTCCACGCACCCCCAAAATGGCCATTTTAATTACTACACCCAACTGCGCATGCGCAGATTGACGCGACTTGCACTTAAAAACACGCCATTCTGACTCTACCCCACACAAGCTTCACTTTGACACCTCCCACAACCCATTTGGACCCATAGTGGTCCATCTCTACCCCAAACACACCCCCACATACCCCCCAACATGCCTGCTTTCTATACTATGGCCAGACTGCGCATGCGCAGACTATTGCACACGGACGAACCATTAGTCGATACATTACAAACTCCACGGGAGCTTCAAAATAAGACCTCATACGACACCATAGGATCATAAGGGGCTCACCTAGACCCCAAAACGTTCACCCTGTATGGACCTATACCTCCATAGCCATGCAGCATAGGCCTATGGGCCTACCCAGGCCTCGGTGAACTTTTTCCAAAAATTTCACCGCTTCGCTCCGGGACCCCTCCCATCGTGTTCTAAATGACGAGACGAGAAAAACAAGACCCCACAACCCATATCACAATGAACGTGTGTGAATTTCCCAGGATGGACCTATATCCCCATAGCCAGTATGGAGCTATATGGGCTATATGGTACTTTTCCAAAAATTTCACCGTTTCGCTCCGGACCCTTCCCATCGTGTTCTAAATGACGAGACGTGAAAAACAAATCCAAGCAACCCATATCACAATGAACGTGTGTGAATTTCTCAGGTTGAACCTATACCCCCATATAGCCAGCCTATAGGCCTATATACAGACCTCGGTGACTTTTCCCAAATATTTCACCGATTCGCTCCGGGACCCTTCCCATTGTCATTTTCTTGGCGAAACGAGAAAAACGAGACCCCACAAGCCATAGTAAAGCCCACGAAAAAAATTGACCATCCCCATACCCCATACAGGCATTTTCCCTATTGTAGGTGTAAAGTCCGTGTTCCGCTTTTTTATAGTTTCTGGAAAAAATCCGAATTTTACATGCACCCACCCCATTGACTTGATAGGCAGGCCCCGATAAGCCCGGGGACCGATATTAGCCCTTTTGGCTAGGGTTGATAGGGGTTTTCCCCTATTTTAGGGGTAAAGTCCGTGTTCCGCTTTTTATAGTTTCGGGAAAAAATCCTAATTTTACATGCACTCACCCCATTGACTTGATAGGCAGGCCCCGATAAGCCCGGGGACCGATATTAGCCCTTTTGGCTAGAGGTGATAGGGGTTTTCCCCTAGTTTAGGGGTAAAGTCCGTGTTCCGCTTTTAATAGTTTCGGGGAAAAATCCTAATTTTACATGCACCCACCCATGACTGAATGGCCCTAGAGGAGCGCTTCACTTTGATACCTCACTCGACCCATTCGGTCCACTAGGGACCCACCCCTGTCACAAAACGTCTATTCCCATACTCTTTTTAGGCATTCCCCGTATACATTAACATTGGCAGTCACTTGGTTGACATGGGACTACTTTCTGTCCGCGGAAGTGACGGCATCACCACCAGACCGCGGAAGAATACAAAGGTTAAAGGTTGCCGGAACTACTTTTGACCTTGAGCTGGTGGCGCCCCCTGGCGCCACAGACGCCACAGAGGTGAAAGGCGATGTGGCGTCCCCTATACCTTTAACCTGGAAACAGCGCCCCCTGGTGGATGCAAGAGTTATCTCCCCCGGCAAAATAATGGCCTTCGTCCCCTTCCCCTACTACTCATGCAATTTATACAACTCTAATAAGCGCCGCCCATAGGCATCTATTCTGTGTACATCGCAAGATGTTCTGAATTCTGTCACACCCGTATCTGTCAACTGAGTCACGTCGCCTATTATATTAACGAGCTTTCATTGAACCCACCCACTGCCCTCAGGGGCATGTCCCCGCCCCAGGGGATCTGAGCTGAACCGCATATATTCTATATCTATAGGTTAGCCAGGTGTTTGAACGGAGATGAATATCCCTATTACATGACGTAAATCAGAACCAGCCAGGCAGGAACACCCAAAGTAGCCGCAGTGATTAAATAAAATAGGGAGATCGCATGCCCTTTCTATACTACTCATCGCGCACTACTCGTCGCGCATGCGCAGTCGACCCATTCTACTGTAGGGTGCAAGCCTGGCCCATGGAATCTCCGGTAGTGAAAACCCCAGGTCTCTCGCCCCACCCTATCCCGCGCCACACCTATGCGACCCGCTCTGCCCTTTCTATACTACTCATCACGCATGCGCAGTCGACCCATTCTACTGTAGGGTGACCAAGGGATATCATGAAGTAGGAGGAGGAGTAGTCGGACACGCCACGGATTAAGAAGTGAAACCCACATGTCTCTTACATGTACCTCCCTGGCTGGCTTCTTATATAGCATAATGAGTAAAGCGGAGTAGGAGGAGGAGGAGGAGGAGGAGTAGGAGGAGTCGGACACGCCACGGATTATACTAGGGAGATTACTTCGTCATCTAAGCAATTCTGCAAACACATGAATTCATCAAAACGAATATAAAATCTTCACCTGTCGCAGTGTGCGAATTAAAATCTCCGCAGAGACATACTGCACGATCACCTCGAAGATTCAGCATCTCGCATTCGATGTCGGTAAATATATCAATAGATGAGTATTTAGAGTCATCGGGTGGGATATATATATTTCCTAGAAACACATTTTGGTCCAAATTACACAACTGTTTATCAACCTCAACCCATTGTACGTTTTCACATTTCGTTTTCAAAGCTTTGACAGAATTATCTAGTTATTATCCACCTTTTCGTCCTCCATACCTAATTTCTCTTTCATGAATGTCTTCACTACCTCTTCTGTATTTTCTGCGTCTGGTCCTGGTGTTTCTGGGATATTTGTGAAAACCAAGTTTTCCCTCATCGACCTAGACTTTTGGTCAACCAAATCAGCCCTTAATCTGCTATTCTCTTCCTCCAGATGAGCCACTATACTACCCAGTATCCCTTCCTCAAACTCCACCCCCTCTACTCTCTCCATGCATTTATTAAGGTCAGATTTGAAACTGGTCATAGTGTTGTCAATATGTACCATTTTGTTTTCCAGGTCCACTAATCGTCGGTTTATATCCTGGTTAGCTTGACGGTATAGTTGACCCGTTGAGTCAAGTGAGGTAAACGATTGCTGAGGTGCTAATACATTATGGGGAATATTATGCTGGATGCCATTTGGCGGAGTGTTAGACTGTCCATTTTGTTGTGCCATATTTATAGAGTCTTGTTGTGGACTTCCCTTTCCCGCTTTCGATTTTATCCTTTTTGATCCTCTTGCCATGGGCCACCCGTACATAAGCGATGCTATCGTAGATTTATGAATAAGTGATCACTTGTCATGCAGATGAATGAATGCAAAATTTATCACGTTATTGAAAGAGATATTATACGTCATCAGATTTCAGGTCCATTGAGCGACAATATTTTGGTTTTGTGAGCTGTGTATCTACAGAAAATAAGCTCGAAATGCGGCAAATATATGTTTTTGCTCCTTACCATCCGAGGACAAACATTCACAGTGTTTTGAATCATCAAATAAATCGCCCCATCAGTATATCATAATCTGTGCCAACAATCAGGTTACCATATACACACAAGTCCGGAATATTTGGCCTAGTGTCCGAGAAGTTACATAAATATTACCCTACCGCCAGAATATCAACCATCCCATAAGATTGGAAACTGCGGAATGTATTCTGGGATAGTTCCTTAATGCGGTAAGTTGACTTGCATTTTAGTGCGTTAAACCAGCCTTGTGTAAGATTTTCAATGATAATTACTCGAGCTGAAGTATCTTCAATAATAAGCATTCGATCCCAACCGCAGATGTAATTAAACTGATTACCATAATGATAGTAAGTTATACACTTGAAATGGGTACAGTCACACGAAATAGGTATTTCGATTATTGAAGCGGAAATTCTGAATATTAAATGTCGGATCTGACACTTGCTATCATATATGTATTTGAAACCAGTTCGACTATATTTTTCTTCAACTGATTATTTCCCTGAAAATTGTTAAGATAAACAGTCTGTAATGTAAATAAATTTGTGCTCATTGAGAGGGGATTTATAATGATGATTCGGATCCTGTGGCAACACTAGAAATTTTGTATAATGCCAATTATTTTTCTTTCAGAATTTTATGAGATTATATGAAAATTTTTCTGAAACGGCAACATGCAAAGATGTTGCGAAAAGGTCAAATAAGACTTGAATTTGATTTGCATCAATTTCAACCATGTTATCACATTTCAAGGTACATGATGTAGTAGTGGCTTATTATTGTTGTTGACTTCAGATTGTCGGTACTCCGGTACCCTTTTCCACCATCATTGTGTTGCGGATAATTTGGTAACCACTGTATCGATACGACAAATGCACACTTATTCTCGGACTTAAGGATAGCTGTCCCCTTAGAGGCAGTTTTTGCACCCCCGTGACAATTTGTCGTCTGTATCAATAAATATACAAGATAACCATAATAAACTATATATTTTATGAAAGCGTACATCGTAGGGATTCCAACTATATAATTTGTATAACCGACGCTGCTACTGTGTAGAAAATATTCCAATTTAAAAAAATTAAAATGAAAACAATAGCGTCCATTTTTCAATTGAAATTTCATGAAAACCGTTGGTCTTGTTTCAACTTTGATGGTGTACCTTGATTGGAGACAATTCGAACTAGTAAACGTTATCTCATTTTCTTAAATTTTTGCCTGGTTTTGTTTTTACAGCTATTTTACTAAAATAAATTGAAAACAACGTACCTTTTTACGGTTGAATAATTAAAAAACTAATCCGAACTTACTAAAAGTGAGATAAAGTTTACTAGATCACCTTATAAGTAACAAGCATGCCGAGTTTCAAAGCGTAGCATGGATACTTTTCGAGAAATAAACGTTTAAATCTTGGATTTTATACAAAAATGAAAGACTAGAAATCGGGCAAAATGTGTTCAGCTATACATCTGATGAATTAATCCAAATTTTTTGCTTGAATTCTATTGTCAAATACTTTTTTAATCTGTCTAATGGGACCAACTCGAATACCTGTTTATTCTGGATAACTATTACACTAAATTTTTTCATCAAGGCGGTTTAAAGTTCAATTTAAACTTTAAAAACTTGTTCAGGTGAGAATTGTTCACACCTGTGTAATCGCTTCACGGCGGGTGTCTGAGTGAAGTGTCACTGTTATAATTAGAAACAAAAATACGGATGTTTGCATGGTTTTGATCAGAAGGGGGTAGAATAATGTAAATAAGTAGGACTAATAGATAATTAGCTTACCATAATACTGCGGAAATGAGTTTTGGAAAGGGAAATTTGACAGACAAAAATAATAGTAGCCAAGCCCAAGCTAAGGCAATCTGTTTAATTGTTCCATTGCCTCGGAAACTAAATTTTTAAACCTAATATTGAAGCACTTCTGTTTATAATTTTGATTTCATTTTTTCACCAAATGTTAGAGGAAATAGTGAATATTTGAATGAAGAAATAAAAAAAAGAGACCAATTTTGACCCTCTAAGGGGACAGCTATATCCTTAAGAAATAATGTTTGCATAGGCGTGCTAAATCGTTAATTTACGCACGGTTAGTGTGGGAAAGTTTATATTTTAGGGGAAGGGCGAAGCCCGCGCCCTAAAATTTATAAACTTTCCCACACTAACCGTGCGTAAAATAACGATTTAGCACGCCTATGAAAACATTATTTCTATTCTATTGAACTACTCAAATTGATTATCAACAAAGATTACAATGAAAGATTGGAAAAATATGATAAACGTTCACAAACTTTCTTCCCTTTGTTGAAATGTGCCTTCCGCCTCCGTTGGCAACGAGCGAGTTTATGGACGAGTTTATGTGGTCTCTCAGAAGGGGGCAGAACCGTGGCACTTGTTGATCTCAAACAATGGTGTAACGGCGACTCAAGTTTGCATATTTAGAAACTGATTTTTGTTAGATCTAAACGTTTTTTCTTTAGATGTATTTATTTGACTTGATTAATAATATAAAACGAATTTAATACATTTAATATCCGTATTCCCCATTTCGTTTGCCTGTCGGTCCCTGGTTTATTTCGTTTGTTAGCCAGATCTCTTAATTTCTCATCGTCAGCGGAGGAAAATCTACCTTTGTTCAGCTGATCACACTCGTGTTGTGCCTCATTTAAAACAGCAAGAAGAAATTCATCATCTGAGTCTCTCATGAACTCTTCGATCTCCGCTTCTCTAGATAATTCATATCTGAAAGCACGTCTTGGTTCTCCTGTTGATCTGTTTCTTATTGTGTAACACTCGTATGTCCCAATTGGTTTGTAAATATCTGCCATTATACATTTTCTGCATTTAAAATAAACTAAAGTTACTACTTGCAGGGTATCTATTCTATTTGTTTATTCGATTGTACAGGCAGACGAGACTTTGTTCTGCCATTTATCACCCGCCCTGTGAAATTGATTTTGAACACCTGTGCGTGTCAAGATCACGGGTGTAGATTTCATACGTCACAAAGTTCTGAACCGTGCTAAATCGTCTAATAATTGCACGGTTATCAGTGTGTAATATGTGTAAGTGTTGTAGAATGTTCCATTTAAGTTGGTGATGTGAACCTATGCAAAGTAACTGTTAGTCCCATTACGGGGATGATATATTAGCGGTCAGCATGTGTTATTATTCTTTCACTTGTTTTAAATTGCCAGCTATAGTACAAAAGCTCTATTAAGGGTACCTGTATCAAATTAAAAGCAATACTGAGGAGTGATGCTAGTGTGTTAGTAAATTAAGGCCTCCCATTTGAATATACACAACTTTATACCTTTGAATATTAAGTGGAAACCATTCTGAGAATGTTGAATTTATCGATATTGCTCTGGTTATCCACTTTGAAAGATAATTTGAGACAATAAGATTTAATGCCAAAGATTTTGCAAAATGGAACAATATCGCCCACTTCCTGTCTCAAAATAAAAGGGAAAGAAATTGGGACAATAACAGAAATTGGGACAATAGTATTTTCTGCCCATTGCAGAGGAAGGAAGAATTGGAATGAAAGAATTGGAATGAAAAAGAATGCAAGAGAACATTCAAACTTAGATTCAATCTAGCCCTGTTCCTCTATGACCGAAGATGTCCTATGAATATAACGTAATATGCTAGTGCTAGAGGACACTATGTAGAGAAATGCATCAAACTGGGGACTGTAGAGCAAACTCAGACGCTCAAGACAACTTGTTTAGTCTTATATATAATGGATCACATAGGTAGAGGGAGGGGTGTGAAGGGAGGGGTGTGAAGGGAAGGGTTGGGGGCGCACGGAGACAGGCTAATAAAGAGCCCATTTCTGATGTAAACTGCAAAGTTTATTGATATTTAGTTTACCATTTTTGTTACCAAACATATTTTCAACGTATCCATCAGTTGCAGAAAGTATATATGTGCACAAGTATTGATAATATCGAGCCTATAGCATGAGAGTATCTTGAGAGACAATTTGAGAATGTTTGCTTCTTCTGTTAGTTTGATACTCAAATATTTATTGTAGGTGATTTCAGATCTCTTCTCCCAATGTTAATTTAAGAGTGTTTGCATGCAGAATTGTAGCTATCATATTTCTGCATAGACTGATGTGACGGTCTGGTATTGTGTTCTACAGCAAACTATTGTCTAGTTGAATTCACCACATGCAAACATATACGGTGTATATTATCATGAGGACTGTACATGTATCAGATCAGTAACACTATTTTGGTGGCCAATATTGAGAAACATCCATGTGTTTTATACTTTTCATTAAAATATGACAGAAAAAATATAACATGTCATTTATTTCATTTTTAGATTCAACACCAAATTTCGAGTAAAAGCTTTCACAATCGTAATGGTCCCCGAAAGATAAAGTTTAGTTGTCGTGTGAAATTGTTTTTGTCTGAATTGGTTCTTGATGTGTGACTCCGGGGTAACATTTGTCGTCATTGCTTCACAGTAGACCGTATATTCCGACTTCGTTTATTACAAATAATCTCCGAGTGATAAAAATTATGAAGTGGTTCATATTTTAAACTAATTCTTTGTGATTGGTTTTCATCAGAATGATCACAAATAAAAAAAATTAAAAAAAACCCCCGCAAAACAAATATATCGATCAGATTTCTTACAATAAGTGAGACAGAAAGCTCGGACAAAAGTTTTTATATCTGCAATCCAATCTCAGTAAACTTAGATATAATATCACGGAACATTACATCTGACATTAACGCTATATAAATCCCGTGCAAATTTCAAACTACATCATTTAGCCAATCAGGTGACTAACTGGGCGAAATAACTTTAAATATACGCCCCTTGTAATTACAAACAGGAGCACGTGAACAGAAAACATAAACAAGAGGATTTACTACCGCCGAAAAGTCTTCTTTTGTCCGACGGTAGAAAATATCAAAAGACCGACCACCGGTAAGTTGTTCGTCTCCGTGAAAACGCCAATCAATGGCAAATTGTTTGTCGTCATTGGCTTATTAGTGAATCTCGTAGAATATCGGCAAAACGTTCGCATGAATATTTCATAGCGTCACATCTAGATGGTATTTTCCTGATATACCATATTGGTTTACCTAGATTGATCTGCAATCATTCTACATCGAATACCTGTAATTAATTTGATACATAATTTGTTTCTTTTTATGACAAAATAGAAACGGTACGAATAATTTTGTAAATTGAGAATATTTTGAATTTCAGGGGGTGGCTTGCCTTATTTCTCCGACACTAAACCAGTCGTGGTAATTTCAAATGATGGCCGGGTGATTGCCAAAATATTTAATATACAGATTATGTGACGCAGTTGAATGTTACGACATTGTGGAGAGTTATTTGGTGGACAAACTAATAAAAAATATTTCTTACGATGACTCAGATACGCAGCATGGAAAACCAATGAATGTATTCTACAATCATATCACATGAAACAGTTGCAATATGGAAAACACTTAGATTATCCAGCTAAAGAAACAGAAAGGTTCAGAATATTTTTGTAAAATATTTGTTTTCCTCAAATTTTCGGAGGTGGGTTAACATTCATCGGTAGCTTGATGAATGGCACAAATTTTGATATGCTAATGAAGCTATTCCTTTTTAAGTCATACCACTGTGATAATTATTTCATAGGATGGATAAAGTAAAAAAAAAAACCCCCAAATATTTAGCCTAATTTCGAGATTCGTTTTTCTCACTGCGTCAGACCACCACATTTTTTAAGAGAAAAATCTATACAATAACTGTAATTTGAAATAAGATTGTTGATGTTGTTAAGATAATAGAAAAGTTATGAATGTTTTCTTGAAATTGATGATTTTTTGCCAAATTAATGTCAACTTAACGCCCTGAAACCAAACGCATACACCTGCATACTGACAACCGGTCAAAAATATGCGCATGGGCCTTCTCATAGCATAACAGGTTGTAGGTATTCAGAAAAAAATGGTAACGAAAATCTACTTTTCCACTTCTGGTCAACTGATTATATATAAAGTACGATGAAGTAACCTACTCGTTGAGCGGGGTAATCGACAAAAAAGGTTGAGCGCAGTCAGATACACAGTCCAAAGAAACGTGACACCATGAATTGGCGCACTGACCTATTCTGATGTAAAACTGTTAAAATAGTGCAGAATAAATTTAATTTCGATTAGAGAGTTCAGTAATTGTATGTTGTTTAGGTTTTAGGATCCTGTTGGGGACAATTTGCTCTAGAGTTAATCAAGCGTGAATAAACAACTCTTCCTCACTCTGGGACTTGATTAGACATTGCCATGGGATGAAAAATACCTGATGGTTTGCATTCCAGGTTTCATATAAAAAACATGTATTTCATTTATAGAACGAGGTTGCTGGTCGAATGTCGGCCATGATCACAATCTCCTATGATAATTCCATCTTTCACTTTGACGAAATAATTTGAATTCTCACTTTAAATATTTTGTACGATAGACTTCTGTATTAAATGGAAAACCCTTGAAAAAAGTATGTTGTAAATGAAAGAATAGTTCTATCACTGTCCAAAAGTATTTTTTATTTATTTTTCCGATTTTTTTCAACTAAGCAAAAAGCCGATAAACTTTGGATGGTGGCCTGTAAGTGCCATTTCTCATTATTCTTTTTGATGTTTCTCGATGTTGTAATTTTTCTTTAATCAAATGTACTGCTATACCCACTGTAATATGGACTAGACATCGATATAATTACAAATCTGCATGTCTGAGAGGAACCATCTTTGCTTATTTGCTGATAACGTAACGGGGAGCTCTCAAGTATATATTCGACATTTTTCGATACGTACCTGTGGGCAGGTTGTATTTGAAGACCCCCTTGCACACCATGGGCTTCCTAAAGAAGTTGCGTACAGACAAATGTTGGTGAAATGGCAAACAAATATTTTGGGCCCAGTTGCATAATCTAGGCCCAATTATGTAATCTACGTTCATGGTTGTTTAACCATCAAATAAGCAATAATGTTCCACGTTCAATCTTCAAAATACTTCCCTATCGATGTTTACTTCCCTGTTGAACCAGAATAATGTTGAGTGCTTTGTGGGTATCTGCAATAATTGCGAGGATAGGAAAGTGGATGGTCATAACAGACCAACATACAAACACATATATCAAATGCGTTTTATTCGGTTAAAATTTTTTTGGGAAAATAAATAAAAAATACTTTTGGACAGTGATGTAACTATTCTTTCATTTACAACAGACTTTTTTTCAAGGGTTTTCTATTCCTTTAAAATCAAGAGCGCAAAGTAAAGGACAGAACCAAAGTCTACCTGATGGTGTCATTGGTGATTACAGTACACAGGATCAGCTCCACTGATATAACACAAGTCAGATAGCCAGTTTGATTATCGAATATATCCTGACAGGCACTGGCTATCTCTTTATTCCATAAACTGTCGCACACCGATCTTTTCAGATAAGAACCACTTGCATACCTCAGCCTTTGACTCATAGTTGTAATCAAGGAGCGTTAAGGTTCACTAACTATACCATGTGAAACTGATAGATAATTGGTGGGTTCTCGGCAGGGAAACTCACGATGCGGGTAGTATCGTTTTGTTCACCGTACAATATTGTATTGTTGTCCTAACCCTGGTCCGCCAAACCCGATTTGAATTGATATATAAAGCAGTGGGTGAAAATTTGAAAAGTAGGAGTAAATTAAGAGAGGATTGCTCCCAATTTGTCTACCTGTTAAATCGTTAGTGCTTTAGAACACGAATTTTATCATTATTCCCCATTGTTCGAAAACATCAGAGACATTTGAAGAGTTCTTTTCAAACACTACAGGCATGACATACAGCGATGGGAAAGGCAGTTCATGCATGATGGATCCTTATCTACGAGTCAACCGATATAAAAAAAATAGCTTAAAGCGAGAAGAACAAGCCCTGTTTTGACACTGATGAGATATATATATCCTCATGTCTGACCGGATCAACCTAGAACCGGATCAACGTAGGACCGAATCAACCTAGAACCGGATCAACGTAGGACCGGATCAACCTAGAACTGGATCAAGGTAGGACCGGATCAACCTAGAACCGGATCAACGTAGGACCGGATCAACCTAGAACCGGATCAACGTAGGACCGGATCAACCTAGAACCGGATCAACGTAGGACCGGACCAACCTAGAATCGGATCAACGTAGGACCGGATCAACATAGAAACGGATCAACGTAGGACCGAATCAACCCAGGACCGGATCAATCCAGGATGCAGTATACAGATTCTGTATCCTAGAATCAACCTATTCTATTGAAAGTACGCGAAGTTCGTCCAATGACGGATGACAACAGACAGAGCATCTCCGAAAACTGTCAATCCGTCTCCCGGCCTTTCAGAATGCAATGTTAATGTGTGACAAATATTTGGGATAGTGTGGCCCATGAAATCGACTGAATTTTCTGTTGGTGAATGTTCTCCCTTTCATCGATTCGCTCTACATGTTATGGACATTTCAACCTTGGGTATACTGTTGTGTACCGATCAAAATGCATTTATGTGTGTTAGAAGCTTAGACTCTATGGTATAATGTGGAGAAACTTAGACTCTGTGGTAATCTTGTTTTAGATGAATCGTATAGAAGAAACCCCTTTTTGAAAACTTCAAGCCAAAACTCAGAGAAATTAGGGAGAAACTGAAGAAATTGTTGAACGAAAACGCGTTGATAATTCTGAGAGAAATAGAAAAAAAAAGCAAGAAATGCAAGAAATTGTTGCGAAAAAGCATAAAAGTAACAGCTGTGGTGAAAATTTACGTGACTGTAGGTGCCTCGTTTCGAAGTCTCCGCCATCTCTTTTGGTTTACACTCAAACAACAAAACAATTAAGAAGGCGCTTGCGACGCGACAATTTCCGTAAATTTCCAACGAGGTGGAGAATAATTTCCACCATGGTTAATTTTCAGTTTTTTAACAACAATTTCATACATTTTCAGAGACTTTTCTATGTTTTCATTCAACAATTTTATTGATTTTCTCTCTAATTTTGACTTGAAGTTTTCCGCGTTTTCAAGTACGTTTTCTTTTGTTTCTTCTGAGATTCATCTAAAATAAAGATGAAAATAGGAGAAGATTATTACTGAGAATGTTCGATAAATCAGTATTCGATGCATTGCTCATATATAAACATGCGGGGGTGGGAGGCAAGATTGAAAATGCTTGTTAGACAGACGTGAGAAGGTTGAGGTGTGAGCCATCGTAGAATCATATGTTGTGGCGGACAATCATTCATGCCGAACCAACATTTCTCTTTCATTTCTGTGGGTCGGGCCATCTTTCGTATATGCCGGACGATCATGCTTAGGATGAGGAACTACCATTCCTAAGAATCTATCCAGTCATTAGGTTCGCCGTGTAACGTCAGTGGCGTTAAATTCTGGGCGCCTACGTCATTTTTTTGCGTCAGATAATCTCGACCTCAGTGGTGACAATAGGCATCAGCACGCCCGGTATAGCTTGTTTAAAGAGGCAGAGTCGCTGCTATTGTCACCAACAAATTGCGACATTATAGCTGGCGACCTGACAACTGCTATAATGACACAATTGTGCCAGTTGCGACAATTATGTCATTAGCAGTTGCTACAATGCCCACAGGAAGTGTGGAATTGCATTCAATCAGATTATGTTGATGGCTTCATGTAAATGTATGTTATAGATTATATAGAATATATTATTACAGGTTTGTGTTATTATTCTCAAGTACACCTGCGATGTTCTGTGTGTTAAATTCATATTGCATAACCACCCGTTTTTTAGAACTATTAAGGTACTGAAATTCCTTGAATACTCATTTGAATATTATTTCAGTCTAACTTCAATACTACGGAACCGTGGATGAGACATAGTTAATATTTTTTTTAATTTCCCCCCGATATAATATCCCCCGAGATAATATCTAGGGGAAAATTCGCCATTGGGCAATTATCTAGGGGGGAAATAATTTACCCCGAGATAATTATCTGGGAGGAAATTCGCGATTGGTCAATTATATCGGGTGAAATTATCTCGGGGGAAATTAATTTTCCCCGAGATAATATCCCCCGAGATAATTATCTAGGGGGAAATTCGCGATTGGTCAATTATCTCGGGGTAAATTATTTTCCCTCGAGATGATTGACCAATGGCGAATTTCCCCCAATATAATTATCTCGGGGGATAGTTCGGAGAAAATTAATTTCCCCCTAGATAATTTCATCCGAGATAATTGACCAATCGCGAATTTCCCCCCAGATAATTTTGACCAATGGCGAATTTCCCCTAAGATATTATCTGGGGGGAAATTAAAAAAAATATTAACTATGTCCCCTCCACGGTTCCGTACAATACTGATGTAGAATAGAGAATCAATATAATGGCAGCTGGTCTTTAAGTCGTTAAGGAATTCAAATAATTCCAGGTATTCATTTTTCTCTGATGTTACCACTGATTCATATTATGTTGCCATACAGAGTCACACTGATGATGTGGATAAGAATATAACTTGTCAGGATGTTAGTGGCGGGGGAGGCTCCCTAAGGGCGTGTCATGTCAGAAGGTGAAGCTTCTGCCCCCAGGGATGAGGCTTCAATTTGTCACGCTCATTTCTAGCATACACCTTTCACGGTGGTCCACACTTGAGGGAAAGCATGCAAGAAATTTCCGTGGATTATCACGATTGAACTGAACATTTTCGCCTCCTGTTTCATGTTTACATTTGTGTTTTCAGGTGACAGTCAAAGTTTTTATATAAGTAATCGAAAGGTGCAAAGGTCAACTTGACTTTCTGTGGCGGGTCAATGATCATCTGGCTAGTATAAATGGATGAACAGATAGTCAGTCTTTCAACGCCGCCTTAGTCAGTTCTTTCTGGACAATAAAGCATTAATCCCATTCTTTTATTCATACACTTCTAGCAAAGTCCGAATTAACTGTATATTGCAGTCCAGTTTCCGGTCTTTTCAAATTCGGTTCGAGACATGTTAGTCCCAATTCAGCCTAGGAAATGACATTTTGTTTTCTCAACCGTAGACGACAATATATTTTCATTCAAAGCCACGCTCAGTCAACACGGTGTATCGAGAGAGGGCTAACAAAATATTCCGTAGAAACACAAGCAAACGCGTTTGCTGAATAGCCACGAAATATCAATATGTTTTCAAAATATTGATACCAATGGCTTGGAGTATGCAAATGATTAACATTTGTTCTTTGAAAGACTTTTAAGTGTACACACATCTGTTAATTTAAAGCTGAAACAGACATTTCTGAGAAGAAAATGCTCATTGAATTGTGGAGAACACTCCAATGAAACGGCTTACGTGCAAGAAAGAATAAACGAAGACTTGGTCAAAAGGTCATGCGAATGCGCACCTGATGATGACACCGGTGGCTGGCTATGTTAATGATGAATATCCTTAAATTGAGAATTAATATCTCCTCGAACCCCGATTCTGTCCCGTTGTTGAAGGTTGAGAAGAGCTCATCCGCCCAGGAGACAGCTCAGGGAAATGGGTCCCTCTTGCTTGGAATAAAGCGTATATGATTCTGGTATGTGGTTAGGTTTAGGGTAATGTTCCCAGCTCCCGGGCTGACAATTCGTCCAGGTGAACATGTGATCCAATATGCCTTTGGTTGAGACACATCGACGAGAGTGATTCATAACATGATTTATAACATCAACATGATGTGTCTGCTCACATATTCAGTATCCAGCCTTTATCCATGGAGAATTCCCTCGTACATATCGGAGGACATTATTCATATGACCTTGTTATCATCCAATCTTTGAATGTACCAATACAAGTTGGATAAGGCCAAAACATTGTCTTCTGTTTTCATACTCATTATAAAAGAGTGGTGCCGCATTTTAGCAGTATATCCAGGATTTTGGCAATAATGAACCTTACAAACAGAGTTCGCTTCTCTTCTCATTTAAGTGGATAATAACTTTTTTACGCATTATACCACATGACGGTCATATACCACAATGATAACTCTAACTATAGGCTAATGATGAACATTTATCGGGACAACCAGCTTGCCGCTCATGTCACAAAACGAAATCATTCAAATCTGCGATACTACTCATGGGATGTTTCCTTGTTACTTAGATGTCTCGTTAAAAATATCTATGGGATATTCAAATGTGTAAAAAATTTACACCGCTTTTGCACGTTTCTATTAATACTCATGTTAGATAAATTTCTTAGATCCAATTCTCGTTCACCAAACGTTATATTAAGAATCCCCTTCTTGTGCAGCATCCCTATATATGTAGGCGACACAGTGGAAGGCATTGTCCAGATGGAACTTCATGTCTGGACCAATATGTTTATTAAAATAAGAAGGTCATCGTCTCCCGTCGACTCTACGGAATTTTAATTTATTTAATCAAATAATTTTAACTGACATAAAATCAAAATCACCTCATCCGCAAAACTGACTGAGGCGATTCACTCCGAAGCTACTCAGAGTAACCTCCCATTGATGTGATGGGGATATGTTTGATAGATGGAACAGCCAGCACAGCAACATGTGCAGACAAACTTGATCTGCATACATGACGACCAGTCAGGAAGGAGAAATTACAGCAGCACCACAATAGAACTGCCAGTGGTTGACACCCGGCCTATGCCCCTATATCCTTACATATGACACCCGTATCCATGAATCGGTACACTCTTACCAGGTCAGTTGATATTAGAGATAGATGTGTGTAAATACCAGCACGAGAAATTGAAAAGTGGACTCGATCCATGATTGCAAAATATGTGTTTCAGTGACGGAAACCCTCCAAGAAGATGAATATCTTCCAAAAAAGAGAGATAATGACAGAAACAGAAAAGCGACGTCACACTGTTGCGCAATGTAACATTATATCCAAACAGCAGGTGGGAACAGGCACTGAGACCCTCCAAGGAACTCGAGAGTATATTTCGGAATATGTGCGCAGGGGTCGAAGCTCACTTCCGGTCACGTGACCGGAACCGGAAGTGACGTCACGAAGTGCACTCGGAGGTCAAAGCTCAATGCGACTCCAGATTCAAAGGGTCAAGAGTCACATGGCCGGAAGTGACGTCACAAAGGTCATATGCAAATTTCCAAGGTCAATGCGACCGAATTAGCTCTTTTAAAGCGTCAAGTTAGAACCTGGCCATAAATACGAGGGGTCAGCCAGAGTGTGCGCCATTCATGGTATGTCATTTGGTCAACCATGTCGCCAGTCCTGCGAGCCGTCCTTCCCCTTACACCCCAGGTCAATATTGGTCCGATTGGGCCGTGGGAGGTGTCATATTGAAGGCACTCGTGAAGAAGCATCCGAATGGAGAAGTATGACTTGAAATTGACGTCATTCTGCGCATGCGCAGTAGAAAAAGTGTATAGGAATAGACGTTTTGGGGGTCGAGGGGGACCAGTATTGGTCCAAATAGGTCGGAGGTGTCAATATGTAGCACTCGTGGAAGAGCATCCGACTAGAAGAGTATGGCGTCAAAGCGACGTCATTCTGCCACGCGCAGTAGAAACAGAGCAAGGGAATAGACGTTTTAGGTTCGAGATGAGCCAATATTGGTCCGATTGGGCCAGTGAAGCACTTGTAGGGGAGCACCCGACTGGGCGGGTATGGCGTGGAACTGACGTCATTCCGCGCATGCGCAGTAGAAAAAGAGTATAGGAATAGACGTTTTGGGGTCGAGGGGGGCCAGTATTGGCCCAAATGGGCCGTTGGAAGTGTCATAGTAAAGCACTTGTGGAGGAGCATCCGACTGGATGGGTGTGGCGTGGAACTGACATCATTCCGTGAATGCGCTGTAGAAAAAGAGCATGGGAATAGACGTTTTAGAGTCGAGCTGGACCAATATTGGTCCGTGGGAGGTGGCATACTGAAGCACTCGGAGAGGAGAACCCCATTGGAGGTGTGCGGCGTGGAACTGACGGCATTTCGCGCATGCGCAGTAGAAAAAGGGCATGGGAATAGACGTTTTGGTGTAGAGATGGCTTATGCTTGCTCCTGATGGGGATGCGCAGGGGTCAAAAGTCACTTCCGGTCATGTAACCGGAACCGGAGGTCACGTTACAAAGGTCATAGTCAACAAATCCAAGGTCAATGCGACCTTTAATACCCTTTTAAAGTGCCCTTTCGGAATCTGGCGTTTAGGCCCAGCAAGAGTTATCTCCCCCTGAATACGACTTTATATGTCCTTCAGTTACTTCAATGTCAATTGACATGTCCGGGAAAATGCAACAAGGGTTATCTGTCCCTGAATACGACTGTAAATGTCCTTCATTTACTCCAATGTTAATCTCCCGGAATGCACGTCATCAAGCATGGTACCCGACAATATCGTCAGCTATATGCCCAGCATAAGTGGCAAGTGGGAAAAGCTCCTTTTCTCTACATGTCCTATACCGAGAAACAGAGGGCCTACAGACAGAAGCATTGCACCAAATGAATCGCCTGAGTGAATAAATAGGGCTGGTCATGCGCAACCGGACGAATCAATGCACTATAAATACGACGGTCTGTGACGGTGTGGGTCATTCATCACGCGTCATTTCGTTGACCATGTCGCCAGTACTACGAGCGCTCCTTCCCCTTACACCCGAGGCTGGGTTACACTCTATGAGGATAAAGTTCCCATCGTGGAAGACCGGGATATTTGCTGGTCGGGCCACATCAAAAACGGTTACGCTACACCGTGACGACTGGACCAATTTTAAACCGATGTTGAGCGGTGAGCTCGACGGGAACCTCATCCACATGGAGAATGCCATCTACGTACACCGTGGTCCGTTCTTCGCGCGTGTGGGATGTTACCAGGACCCTACGCGACGCTTCGCCCTAGACCCTGATCTGTGGACGGCCTTCGAGAAAGTGGTGCCTATTGTGGACCAGCTGTTTACCCCGGACGACCGGTCAGCTGTTCAGTTGGGCTGGGCCCCTGCCCTGAGTGAAGCGTACCCAATGAGCAAATTATCAACCGCGTCAAGGAGGAAGGCGAGAGGGACTATCCGGTCTTCACCTCCGTGACCTACAAAGATGTCCTGGATAAACTTAACGCTCGTATTCCACCGCCGGAGGACGGCGACCCGGATATGCTCAGTCAACCGAGTGACAATCGCATCCGTACAACGGAGGCCGGTACGGCGTCAGAACCCAAATGAAAGCATCCAGAAAGGAACTTTGACCCCAGCGCCAGATATTCACAGATAATATGAGATGTACGTTTCATGTTGCTAACCATGATGCACCATATTAAAGGCTAACAAACAGGACTGTGCTCACTTATCTTAAACCATGCGACGTGAAAGCTCTCGCTCACCACTGACCCGAAATCAAGGCGTCACTAAGGAGGGAAACTTTACCACGGATCCTGACGAACCGCCCACGGAGGTGTTACCGATACCGGAAGCTGTGATTACGATCTACCAACGTCATTGGCCTGCTATCCGGCACTGTTTTCATCGACATCGCCCTATATTGGTCTTGTACAATTTCCGGTTAGATGATAATTACAACACATATAAGGGAAGTGGGAAGAGGTGCCGACATACTGACAGAGCCACATGACTTCACAGTATAATCTTCTGGTTAACCTATTCTAAAGCACACACCAAGAATTTAACGATTCGTGATATGTGTTGTATCTCAGGTACGCTTTTATTGTACCTGTTCATGTGGCAACTTGGATGACATGACCACACGGCCCCTAGTACCGACATAAGCGGTATTAGATACAAATCTAGAGAGCTATGATGGAAATGCTCTGACAACTCGTATATTGGTAATTGGTGAGCTGTTTCGCTGTGACAACTCGGACACTGGGGATTGATGAGCTGTATCGTCGTCAGATGAAAACACCCGCATACCCCACTACGCCTATACCATTCTTCAAATTAAATCTCACATTTGGCTATTTATTACGGTATAAAGAGACGGACCAGCTCCGGTATTTTTACCCCAGTCACAATACCCTCGTGTTCGACCAGCCCTTCACCATTACGGATCGTACGTCCCTGGACACGACACTGGGCCAACTAGAGACCTTGGATAGCTTGGAATAGGCCCGACAACAACGCCCCAACACCAAATGGCAGATGGAGATGACGACGAATGTTACGTTTTACGTGACTAAAATGATCGACCCCGCAATGTGTTGATATCATGGTCATGGACTCTTTCCTCCCTATAAATACGAGGGAGAGTCACATCTTATGTCATTCATGTACTGGCCAGGACGGAGCATATAATACAGGCGTTTCTCAGCTTGACCCCCGAGGTGTTCCTGTACATCTATACGGATAAGGTCGATATCATGGAGGAGGGAGACATCTGTGATGCGGACCCTACACAACCGTACCCGGCTCACATTCATCTGTCCCGGGAGGACTGGATCAAATTCAAACGGGTGTTATCTGGTGAACTGGACGGCGACCTCATCCACTTGTGTCACAATATGTACGTCCGACGCGGCCCCTTCTTTGCTCAATTGGCTCGGCTAGATGGAGAACAGTGTGTTTTATCCTCCACCCTGTTCTATGGTCCGCATTGAAAGATGCCGTGGCGGGTGTGGATCAGGTGCTTACAGAGGAATAGCGGTCATCAGACGAGTTGAAATGGTCATTTGCCATGGACGATGTGCTGGCAGAAGCCAAAGAAAAAAATTAGAAAGAAACTCCAAACCCGGCCCAAGATATACCCGTTATAAATAAACGACAGAGCTGGAAGAAGGTGTTGGACACAGCCCCGACAGTTCGGCAGCCTATGGTGCATTATCAGCCCTCTATCGAACCGCTAAACCACAGGGGATACAACGAGCCCAAGTCCGAGATTGGTTAATAAAAACAATACATCTATACCTTACATCGAGCTGCCCGCCGCCATTTTCCACGGAACTGGGCCATCGTTGGTGGTATAGATGCCCAATTGCAAGCCGATTTGGTCGATATGAGCGCCTTTGCCAAACACAATGATGGGAATCGGTATATCTTGACGTGCATCGATATCCTGTCAAAGTATCCGAACGAAAACCTGGGAAAATCTCGTGGCTGCTTTCAAGCGTATCTTCAAGACGGGTCGCAAACCGTTGTATTTGCAAACCGACGAAGGCACGGAATTCCTCAACAGACCCTTCCAACAGTTTTCTTTCGCACGTACAACGAGACGAAGGCTTCTGTTGTGGAAAGGTTCAATCGGACGTTCAAAGGGCGAATGTACAAATATTTCACCTATAAGAAGGACTATAAGATGCGCGGTACATCGATGTTTTCTCAAAACTTGTAGAGGGTTGCAGTCGTGCCTATGACCGGAATATACGGATAGCACCCATTACTTTTGCCAAATGCAACGAAGCCCAAGTCCGGCGTGTCTTGTACCCCATTCATCCTCAACCACGATCGAAGGAGGTATTCAAGGTCGGGGACCCTGTAAGGATCAGTAAATTGAAGGACAAGTTCGAGAAGAGTTACCTTCCCAACTGGAGCGATGAGCACACTTCGTGATTAAACGCCGCATACCCCGACAACCGCGAGTATATGAACCTGAGGATCTTCAAGGGGAACCGTTGCAAGGAACGTTTCCCGAGCAAGAATTACAGCCTGTGGTGAAAACAGGCCAAGACTAATACACTGTGGAACGCATCCTGAAAACCGAGCGACGTCGAGGTTTTTCGTGAAATGGCAAGGCTGGCCCAGTTTCTTCAATTTCTGGGTCCCGGACAACCAGATGAAACGGCTATAAAGCCACGAACCACAGCCGGTAGCGTTCATTCTACGCTCGACCATGGAAACGGTGCTATGGACAAACAGCAGCAGCCTCTGAACACAGCTTATCCAAAAACGCGCAAAGCACAAGTGGTGACATTGCTAACCCTTTTATATGGGGTGTGCTTTACGACGTGTCGTATCTCGGCACACTTCTCATCCCCCCCAAAAAACCCTCCACCAGCCGTGAGTGCAGGTCAAACGAATGTACAGACGTAGACGGTCACGCAGCTGTCTATAAGATCATCATCCAAGACGCAGCCCTGTATGTCCGAAAAGTGAAACCGAATCCTGCCGTCCAATTGAGGCACCTCAAAGCTTTGTAGAAAAAAACAGTCCAGTACCCTATCCGACGTGTGCAAACCAAAGTGCTCTCTGTGCCTGCCGGAAATATGAGCACCAACAAAGAAAACCTGTTCCTGGGGGAACTGCCCATGTATTTGATCCTGGTCTGTGTGGAGAATACCAGTTTCAGCGGAGCCTACCCGGAGAACCCGTTTGACTTTAAACATTTCAGCCACTGCTTTAACGCCGAACTTTTGGCGCGAGAGTTTCATTCGACCCTATCAGGGCTTGTTTACAGCGACCGGTCAAATCAACCAGGATGATGGGAATATGATCAGTCGGGAGGAATACGCTAACGGATACCCGTTGTTCTGTTTAGGTCTGACCCTCACCTTAGAGAACGACCACCAGCTGAAACTCGCCAGGCAAGGCAACTTACGGTTGGAAATCCACTTTGCGCAAGCCCTCCGGAGCACCATCAATGTGATTTGCTACACCGCGTTTGACAACATCACTCACGTGGACAAGGCGCGCAACGTCCTGTGTGACTTTGCCATCTAACATGGATACAGACCAGATTACCACCGTGCTGGAGAATGCCCCAGGGGCACGCACCATCTTTTAAGGGATGTTCGCCCGAGATGCGTTCCCGTTATACCTTGTGTATCCCGCCGCATACGCCCTCAACACGGTCCCGATGGATTGTCCCGGTCTACATTGGGTGGCCGTATGCAAGGACGGACATGTCAGGGAGAATACTTTGACCCATTCCGAAGGCGCAGAGACGTGGTCTTGGAACAGTCAAGGCCTGAGCAGTAGCGTGTGCGATCAGTACTGTCTGTTTGACCTCTACCATCGTTGCCGTGGACGAACGCTACCCATCATCGTACAGATGTTTGGGCTTCAGTTTTCACGTGGTTGTTCTCACGTTGTTGTTTTTGTATTGTTGTTCTTGAAAAACCCCCGAATGAGATCTCACCCAAAACCCTGTCTTGTGTGTTTTCTACGCAATAGGTTACGAGCATAAACAAGTGGCTATCAACGCCCAATGCTTGAACATAAATGTGGGGTTCTAAGTTTAACCACGCTGGTATAGGCCAGTCAATGAATCGGCTCGGAAAGTAGCCAACCAGTGGCCTAGGATGCGGTCAAATGCAACCAAACAATGCCCAGAAAACAAATCGATACAAGAGCACTGCAGTAAAATAGAGATCCAATGAAATCATCCCAAAGACCAATTACATGTTTTGGTCTAGGTTAAGAGTGGGCATTCCAGCACAAACTTTTGGCGAGGATGAACCATGGCAAGTTACAAGACCAACAGGTGAAGTGAAAAAACTATAGAGTTCGAGGTGCGGATAAAGACCAGGAAGACGACGAGAATGTCCAATGCGGGTGTCCGACCATCGATGCAATGCCCAGAGGTGATATTGATAGAAAGCCGTGGTGGAGCAACACGGATGATGGGCATGTATAACCCCGAAATAGTGAGAACCGTCTACCTGGACTGCGGGGGAGAGACCACACCACCACCCTCCTGTGTACCGATACTACTCGACATCAACCGGGCAGTACGTCAGTTCATTCCTGTAACGGATTCTTCCTACACAGCGAGAAAACACTCTAAATTCATCCAAAGGCCCTTTTTAGGACAAACATTCTTTGCGAAAGAGAACTTCTTGTTAAGCACAATGCGCAGTCCCATACCCTCACCTCACACTACCCTAGGGAAGCCTGAGTCTAGGCGACTCATTTGGCGCAATTTCCGTGGCTCTACGCCCTCGGGTTCTCGGTATATGACAAAAGGAGGGTAAGCTGGTGATATTTTCGGGGGCTATGTTTGATGACGTGCATTCTGGGAGATTAACATTGGAGTAAATGAAGGACATATACAGTCGTTTTCAGGGGCAGATCACTCTTGCTGGGCCTAAACGTCAGGCTCCGAGCCCTGTACCTTGATGTACTACAAACCCAGACCAGTGCCAGTGGGACCAACAAGGGCTTTCGTGTCGTCCAGAACCAGATGCGCTGCTACACCTAGCAGTGAGACGCCTTCACCAATATGGTTCTCCCATATGGTGTGACCACGACGTATCGAGATATTTAGAGTGATGGATACCTTAAAAAATGCTATAGTAAAGGTGAACTTACACCGCAGATATTCCACTGGACTTCTGTCGTTGAAGCGGAAATAACCGTTGTATATATATTGAGCTCTCAGTAATGAAAATAAAACCTGGTTTTTTATTACAACAATGTGATTTGGTTTTTTTGTATACCGTAGTTAACCTTTGAAAAAGCTAATTCGGTCGCATGCATAAGACATTTGTGGCGTCACACAAGGGCCACGTAGACAAAACCGATTCACGGAGAATGACGTGCGATACATATCACACAAGCTCGTTGAACCCTCATATTAATAGCCGGGTTTCGTGATCTGCTTCAAGTAAATTACTGATCCAGGCAAATTGAGGTCAGTTGATCTAAAAATTTGCATATGACCTCTGTGACGTCACTTCCGGTCACGCGACTCTTGACCCTTTGAAAGGAGATCTGGAGTCGCATTGACCTTTGACCTCTGAGTGCACTTTGTGACGTCATTTCCGGTTCCGGTCACGTGACCGGAAGTGACCTTTGACCGCTGAACACCATTATTATCCAGTATTGTGCGTATGCGCAAGGGTCAAAGGTCACTTCCGATCGGGTAACCGGAACCGGAAGTGACGTCACAATGTGCATTTAGAGGTCAAAGGTTAATGCGACTCCAGATCACGTTTCCATACTACTGTGGGGTCCTATGACTTCTTGTCTGTACCCTGGCATCTTTTTTCACTACCTTTATATGTTACGTTTAAATGTACAAAGAGACTTATAACCCAAAGAAATTAATATAATATAACGGGAATATAACGCCCACTGGTGGCCGGGAAAATGAAATGTACATGTACATACATATACGCTATACTGCTGCACTGCAATAACGCTTTAAGGATGTCCGCAGCGACTACACTTATAAGAGCAGTTACTGTGGACACAATTAAAGAATTATCTCAACAATTAGAAGTAAGTTTCAACACTTTATTTCTAAGCGTGTAAAATAACACATTTGAGCCGCCTATTTGTCACGATTAAACGGTCACAGTTGGGAATAGTAAAGAAAGGGGGAAATTGACACCTATTGACCTAAAAAACTTGCATATCGTGGCATGACGTTGCGATGACGTCACAGAGGTCGAGTTCACTATAGTTCCGGCAAAAGAGTCAAGATTCACGTGACCGGAAGTGATTCCGGGGATGTATACCTTCGCGGTGATGCGGTCATGTCCGTCGGTGATGCGGTCACTTCCGGTTCCCGGGAGAAACTGGTTTGAATAACCTAACGCTTTGCGATATTTCTGTTCATGAAAGCTATCACGTGTTTGCTTGGTCTTTCTAATCCTTTGTGGCCTAATTTAAACACTGAATGCGTGTATTTCACGACCGAAATAGACACTTGAAATCTTTTGTATAGAGCCTCCAGTCTGTGTTTGCACTTTGGTAATCTTTGTTTCGTTAATTCATTGTTTCCCGCGATGAATGTCTTTCCACTTGTTTTACCTGATGTTTTAACACAAACGCTTGCTTTGTATAGCTTCCCTCTCCCCTTTCGTTCTCTTTTTCCATATTACATTGTTTTCCTCCCATTAGTGCTATTCTGAGTTGATTACCATTTCGACCCACACCTTGCTCTTCGCGTAGTTGCATATGTATATTTCTGTAACATCTGTGGCAATGTTGATTTCCATACATGTCGTGGCCTTGTCAGGTCAGTGGCACGGATAGTAGTACTTTCAATAGCGAGATATCCCCTCAACTTCGTACCCAGTGTCACTTTTATTCATTTATTTATTTATTTATTTATTTATCTTGGACACTTATCATTTATATCTCCTTAATGGAAAACTGCAATAACAAGAGAGAGACATAATAAATCCAATTTCAAGTATTGTTGTCAAAGTATTATTTTTACAGAGGACGGTCCTATCTATAAATCACTTCGTCCTTTCAGTTATGAAATTATGCATGGGAGTAGCTGTGTTGATTCGATACGATGCCATATTCTTGTCATATCATGTGTTCATATTTTATAGTTCTATGTTCTTATTTTTCATTACCTGTACATTATACTTCATTCGAGTGTGTCTGGTGGACAACGGAAACATTTAATACTTCAACCTTTGTATATAAAATGTATTACTGTGGTGCGTATATCAGCAATTATTCCAAATACATGAGTTTAATTCGATACAACTGGTCACTGGGTGAGCATTCGCGCTTCCTAGTGTGGTTCTCTGTGAAATTCCGGTTGTAGTTTAACACAATATCGAGCGGCAATAGGAATGTGGGGGTATAAAATGTTCTGTTTCTAATCAGTATATTGGGTATCATATGCAATCAACATACTTTTTTCATTGTGAGTCAGTTACTGTTATTAACTTGTGGTGATATCCACCCTAATCCTGAGCCTCCGAATCCTGAGGAAAAACCACTCAAAATATATCACATTAATGCTAGGAGCCTTGCAGCTTTCGACACCGACACCAAAATTACTAAATTCAAAATTGATGAAATTAATACCATATTAGTTAAGCTGTATTCGTGTGACATAATTTGTATATCTGAATCATTGCTGGACAACTCTATCTTGGATGAAGATATTGCCACAGACAACTACACAATACAGAGAAAGACTCGCGCGGTGGGGATGTCGCAGTCTATGTGAAAAACACTGTTGTCCGTAAACGAGAATTTGAAACAGCTTCTGAAATCTTATGTTTAGAAATAAATGAAGACAAAAATAAAATTCTACTTGCTACAGGTTATCGCCCTCCAAATCAATTACTTGATGAAAGAACTGAATTTCTCATGAACTTCCAACAGGCGATAAACAGCATGCTCTCTATAAATCCTGATATGCTACTCATAATGGGAGACTTTAATGACAAGTGTACCGACTGGGACGCTCATCATAGTGATAGCGAACTCAAAATGACTTTTTTTCAATTTACTGTCTAGCAACAACCTATTTCAATTAATTAAGAAACCAACTAGATATACCGATCTAGATATACCAGTAATAATCTACCAGCCTATAAACGCCATGTATGGGATTATATAAGCTAGTAGTAGGGAGCCGGGATTTCGAGGTCAGTTTTGCCGGGGGAGGTAACTCTTGCATCCACCAGGGGGCGCTGTTTCCAGGTTAAAGGTATAGGGGACGCCACCTCGCCTTTTACCTCTGTGGCGCCTGTGGCGCCAGGGGGCGCCACCAGCTGCGTGTGTATTCTTCCGCGGTGATGCGGTCTGGTGGTAATGCGGTCGCGGAAGAAAGCTTCCGCGGAGAAAAAGTAGTCCCCGGACTTCAAATACGCTGCATGGTCCGATTGGGTCGAGTGAGGTATCAAAGTGAAGCATTCGTGAAGGGGCATCCAGTCATGGGTGGCTGCATGTAAAATTTCTCCGGAAAAAAAGCGGAACACGGACTTTACCCCTAAAATAGGAGAAAACCCCTATCAACCCTAGTCAAAAGGGCTAATATCGGTCCCCGGGCTTATTGGGACCTGCCTATCAAGTCAATGGGGTGGGTGCGTGTAAAATTAGGATTTTTTCCAGAAACTATAAAAAGCGGAATACGGACTTTACCCCTAAAATAGAGGAAAACCCCTATCAACCCTAGCCAAAAGAGCTAATATCGGTCCCCGGGCTTATCGGGGCCTGCCTATCAAGTCAATGGGGTGGGTGCATGTAAAATTAGGATTTTTTCCCGAAACTATAAAAAAGCGGAACACGGACTTTACCCCTACAATAGGGGTCTGTAATATACAATATAAGGGAAAATGCCTGTATGGGGTATGGGGATGGTCAATTTTTTTCGTGGGCTTTACTATGGCTTGTGGGGTCGCGTTTTTCTCGTCTCGCCAAGAAAATGACAATGGGAAGGGTCCCGGAGCGAATCGGTGAAATTTTTGGGAAAAGTCACCGAGGCCTGTATATAGGCCCATAGGCTGGCCATGGGGGATATAGGTCCAACCTGGCAAATTCACACACGTTCATTGTGATATGGGTTGCTTGGATTTGTTTTTCACGTCTCGTCATTTAGAACACGATGGGAAGGGTCCCGAAGCGAAACGGTGAAATTTTTGGAAAAAGTCACCGAGGCCTGGGTAGGCCCATAGGCCTATACTGCATGGCTATGGGTGTATAGGTCCATACAGGGTGGACGTTTTGGGATCTAGGTGGGCCACTAATGGTCCGATGGGGTCGAGTGAGGTATCAATGTGAAGCCTATGTGAGGGGGCAACCGATGGGATGGATGTGGGGTAGAAATATCGTCATTCTGCGCATGCGCAATAGACAAAGTGTATGGAAATAGACGTTTTGGGATCTAGGGGAGCCACTAGTGGGCCGATTGGATCGAGTGAGGTATCAATGCGGGGTTGAAATATCGTCACTCTGCGCATGCGCAGTGGACAAAGGTATGGAAATAGACGTTTTGGGGTTTAGGTGGGCCACTAGTGGGCCGATGGGATCGAGTGAGGTATCCCTGTGAAGCCTATGTGAGGGGGCTAGACTAGGGTGTCGTTTCCATTCTGCTGCGCAGGTCACGTGGGTTGTGACGTCACTTCCGGGTTTCACCTCCAAACCCAGAAGAGTTCCAATGTTCTCTTAGACGTCCGGATGTTCAACCTCCGGGGTTTTTCCCGGCCCGGTCCGCCCAGGTCGCAGCGCGCGCGCGGGGGTAATCTGATGCCGCAGCGCGCGCGCGCGGGTTATCCGGAAGTGCGCGGCATCACCGGAAGTGCGCGGATGGATGTCGGGTCAAAAGGTTAAAGGTCACATCCAGGTCAAAAGGTTAAAGGTCTCCCTTTCGGCACGGTTCGGCGACAATGTTGCGGCATCGATATACAGAGCTTGAACCCCAAAAAAGGGGATTGTAAATTAACCGGGGAGGGATGGGCAGTTCCATTTGGACCAATCAGCGGTCGAGAAAAAGAGCCAATGAGCGATCGATAAAAGAACCAATGGACGGGTACTAGAATTTCGCTCACGTCTGCGCCTACATCCGGGTACTGGGATGCTTTCGACTACATCCGGGTTCTTGTACACCCGGGTAATGTTTTCTGGACATGGATGGGTTACCTTTGGCTCCATTCTAGGCCACTGATTGGCTAATACGGTGTTCAAAGCCTCATGATTATGCTCATATAGAAAACACACAAGACAGGGTTTTTTGGTGAGATCTCATTTTTTTATTCAGTGAACAACAACAACGTGAGAACAACCACGTGAAAACTGAAGCCCAGAACAGGGGGCTTGTACATTGAAAGAACTGAAGCCCAGAACAGGGGGCTTGTAAACTTAAGCCCAGAACAGGGGGCTTGACATTGAAAGAACTTAAGCCCAGAACGGGGCTTGTACATTGAAATGATGGGCGGCCCAGTCATATACGAGTACATCGCGGTCCTCGGCCTTGGGGTACTCGTCAAACATCTGTACGATGGTAGATAAGGGTCTTCCCCGGCATCGATGGTACAGGTAAAACAAGCAATATTGTCCGCACACGCTACTGGTCAGGCTTTGCAACGTTTGACTGTTCCAACACCACGTCTCTGTGCCTTGATCCATGAAGTCTGTTAAATCGGGATGGAGGGGTGGCAGGCCGTACGGGTCAAAGTATTCGCCCTGCTGTTCTGTCAAGTACACGGCCACCCAATGTTCACCGGACCGATCCATCGGGTCCGTGTTGAGAACGTATGCAGCAGGATACATACAGTCTAATGGGAACACATCTCGGGCGAACACCACTTGAAAGACCATACGTGTCTCTGGGTCATTCTCCAGCACGGTGGTTATCTGGTCTGTATCCATGTTAGGTGGAGAAGTCACACAGCACGTTGCGCGCCTTGTCCACTTGAATGATGTTGTCAAACTCGGCGTAGCAGATCACATTGACGGTGGTCCCGAGGGCGCGTGCAAAGTGGATTTCCAACCGTAAATTGCCTTGCTTGGCTAGGGCCAGCTGATGGTCGTTCTCTAAGGTGGGGGTCAGATCGAAACAGAACAACGTGTATCCGTTCGCGTAGGCCTCACGACTGATCAAATTCCCCTCGTCCTGGTTGATTTTACCGGTGGCTGTAAACAGGCTCTGATAGGCTCGAATGAAATTCCTGCGCCCAAAGTTCGGTGTTAAGGCCGTGGCTGGGGCCTGTTGTCCATCCACATGCTGGGCCACAAAATTGATGCCGAAATGTTTAAAGTCAAACGGATTCTCTGGGTAGGCTCCGCTGAAACTGGTATTTTCCACACAGGCCAGGATCAATCGCTTGGGTAGTTCCCCCAGGAACAGGTTTTCTTTGTTGGCGCCCATATTTCCAGCAGGCACAGAGAACACTTTGGTTTGTACACGTCGATAGGGTACTGGGCTGGTTTTGTTTCCAAGGCTTTCATGTGTCCCAATTGAACGGCTGGATTCGGTTTCACTTTTCGGACATACAGGACTGCGTCTTGGATAACAATCTTATAGTCAGCTGCATGCCCATCTACGTTAGTGGCCATCAAGGCGAAGGTCGGAGGCGCCCGTATCAGTCGGATTTTGATGGGGATCTTGTTCAAGAGGTACCGGTCTTGCATGAACAGGTCTGCGTGTAGTCGACCCATGAGATCCACCGAGGCACCGTTCGCAGTGAAAGCCTTCCGTTTGTTATATCCCACATTGTCCACCGTGTCCATGTGCTCGGGTGTGTCCTGGTAGAATAAAGCGGCTGTCAGCTGAGATTTTTAGCCTCTCGGCCATACGACAACAGTGTCTCGATGTAGGCTCGATAGGGGTACGTGTTGGTCGAGTCACTGATGAGTTTGTCGCTGAGAAATATATCCACCTGTTGAAACATCGAGTGCAGCCAGAGATTCGTCAGGCCCACCGTTGCAGCTTGGATGATTCTGGAGCCATCCCCATTGACGACCTTGGCTTTCACATACAAGTATGTATGGGCTAAATCCACATAGGCCGTATCCGCATTACTGATGGTGAACTCGATGGGCCCTGTTTCGTTGATGCTGGAGAGCGGGAGATGCTCCACCCATAATCCTTGTTCGGCACTGGTCTGTGTGGGCGGCACGGTCCACAAATCAAATTCACTGTTGGTGGAGGGGCAGGACTCGGCGTGGATCAAGGACATGTTTTAAGAAAAGATATCCTTTGTCTTCTTCGATGTGCGTCGTCGCTGGGTCGGTCGTCGACTGGTGCGTGGTCTCGGTGGGGCAGGTTTTTATTCCCTACGGTACGTTGTGCTTTGGCCACCAAGACGCCTCCCGCTTCTTTGGCCCGCCGTTTCAAGGCTTCTTTGGGTGCCGTACCCTCCAAGACATCACCGGCCACTTGCAGTCCACTGCGTACCGCTTGTTTGCCGATTGCTTTCACCCCGCGCGTCACCAAGGGCAGGAACGTTTTGACGATGCTCCCGAGTATGTTCCCCAGTCCATGTCCTCGTTGCATGCGTGCGCCGCTAAAGACCGGAAAGCCACCCCCGGCCTGTTGGGCATAATAGTCCATATAGCTGCGTGCATCGCACTCGTAAGATACTTTCATTATGCAAAGTGGGGAGCATGTGCTTGTCGAAAATGAAGTGTGAGCACCACTTTTCCTCGGTCGAATGCCACCGGTCGTGTCATCTCTTATATCCACCGTGATAGTGTTGATGTCGGTTTGTCGTACGGGCAGGTAGAGCATGTGGGTGAAACTGTGGGTGACTTTATCTCCATACGTCTTTTTAATGGGGACCACCCGTAACAGAGGTGTGTTGATATCGCCCACGATGTGGTTGTCCACCACGTCCGAGTAGACGTAGAGTCCGTACATACCCGACTTCATATCCATCGGGATCTCGCCTTGGTGGGCGGTGGGACCAGCGAACGTCTGTAGATCGAAACCCAGCATTTGCTGTAGGATAGGACTCAGTACGACACTCGCGTTGGCGGTGACGATAAGCTGTGCCTTGTCGTTGTGTGCGTTGTAATCGAAGTCCACGTGATTCTTGAAGGGAAAGGATTTGATGGGTTTTGAAGTATTCGTGACCTCCCGTAGAGCCTTATAATGCAACAGTCTTGACAGCCCACCCATGAACTCCTTGGGGTATCGTATTGGCCTTCGGGGAGGGTGAGTCGGGTGTTTTTGCCTTCGTAGGTCACCTCGTACCACACTTCATTGGCTCGCACGTTGTACCACGAGTAAGGGTATTGGATATCCACGAGGCCACATTCCCAGCGCCCAGGTAAATGCAACGGTTGCGGTAACTGGGTGACGTACTTGGCCACGGTGTTGTCAGGAAACACATCCAGCGAACTGTTACTGGATAGGGTGAGGTAAAACATGGCGACTGAGCTGTCCTGCTGCTGCTGTTGATTTTAATAGGTGTTCCAGGCCTTGGGCGGTTGTGTCCGGCGTCGTGTTCGTCGCGGTGACTTGCTACGTGTCACGGCTCTGGAGATGTGGGGTGTCCTGATCAAGGATGGTTTTTTAAAGGTCTGAAAAGAAGGTGCCCGTTGTGGTGGTGGTGTTTTGGGGGTGACTCCGGTTCCCATTCGGATTCCCAAGAAGGTAGTGGGCCACTCGGCGATTGCTGGGTTCGCTGCATAAAGGCCCAGCGGTGGGGGTTCCCCACCAATTCCTGTGGTACATGCATGTCTTTCAAGCCTTGAGCGAAGACCTCCCATCCTCGAGGATCCGTGTGCGACCTGCGTTTACTCAGCAGGTCATTCACTAAATCCGTCATGTGGGTCCCGGGGACCACCTGATTCTGAACCAGTAGTTCGCCTTTATCATTCCAAGTCATGTTAGGATTCTGTTTCATCCGTTGTAATACCAGGGCAGCTTGTTTCTTGAACGATGCAGGTACAATCTTCAGCACTTCGTCTTCCACCCACTGTGGGGCTGTGGGTGGTACCCCTGGTAATGGCGGCTGTTGGAGCGATGCTGAGGTCGGCGGTGTGTCACGTGGTGGTGGTGGTGGTGGTGGGGTAGAGAGGGTTTTGTATTGGTCCATGAACGTCATGTACCGTTGAAGCGTCTCGTTGTACCGTTGTACTTTCTCACTGTCGCTTAACCCCGGTCTCTGTAAGATCTGTTGCATCTCTCCATCCAGGGTGTTTATGGTCTTCACCGTAGGTGGGACAGGGTAGGGCGATTGGAGGTTTTGAAGGAACCGTGGTTCGACGAGGACCATTTTTTTCGTGTGGTTCATTGTCGGCCGAAGAGTCCACCCAATACTGGACCCAACACGGAAGCGGCCAACGGTGCTAAGATGGCCCCGAGAAAGCCGCCTTTCTGTAACACCTTTTTCTTTTGTGTTTGAGGGACCCGCTTCTGGACTAAGGTTCGGAGACCTGTCTTATGCTTGGGCAACTTGGTCTTCTGAGCCGGAGTCAGTGGCACGTTGCCTTTTAACAGGTTGTACCCAATCTCGCACAGACAGCGTACAAGGTCAGGGTCCGCACCGCGTACAATGGTTCGGACCAACTCGGTGGGGCCGTCTTCAATACACGGAGCGTCGGAGCGTGCTTCCGTACTCGCGCAGACATCATGTACAACTAATGCCAGAAGCCACAACTCTGCCCTTTTTATCCACCTCAGAGAACAGAGACAAAGTCAACCATGCTGTGGTATACATTCTTTTTATTATCCCCATCATCAAACACACACTCCAGCTGGGGGAGCCACTGTGGGTGTGTTTACATTATTTTTGCATGTACACGTGGTGGGTCTCTCCGGGAAAGATGACGGTCCGTAGTCGAAGGTGGTCGGGGGTGGCTTGCTTGAGGTCGAAGAGCATATACCCGTGCTGAGGGGTTGTGGCATCTTTAAATGCTTCCAACGCAAACGGTGTGCGGCCGGGATACATCTGTCTCGCCAGGTGCAGCAGTTGAGTGGTATCTCTCGGGTTTTTGAAGACCACCAGGTAGTGGGCATTTAAGCTGATGTTCCGATGTTCTTTGTTTTTACTGAACAGATTCTGCACAATGTAGATGATGCTGAGCCGTCGATGATGGCTGCCTTTGGTAAAGAGTTGGGTGACCCGCGCATCCGTCTCCGCCATGAGATCATCCAGAACCACCAAGGTGTCGGGTTCCAAATCGGCCAGGTTGGGTAGGCCTTCCACGAACGTGATGTGGGCATTGCTGCATACGCTTCCTGCCATTCTCCGTAACACCACACGACTCGAGCAATGGGTGGGGTGATCATGCTGTCGGCGTGTTGAAGGAGCTTCCTGACGAAGTGCGTTTTGGCGGAACCCATCGGTCCTGCGATGACGCAAGTGAAGGGATGCTGCCACCGAGGGTCCATGGTTCGAGCTGTATGCGCTGTCGTGGTAACCCGCTCTTGTAAATTTGGTACGAGTGCACTGGAGTGGTGGTGGTGGGTACAACGTCGGTCGTCGTTGTCTGTTCACTGCGAGTGATGATGGTGTAGGTACAACGTCGGTCGTCGTTGTCTGTTCACTGTGAGGGATGAAAGCCGGTGGGTTTTCAGACGTAGTGGGTGTACTTGGTGTAGGTGTGGAGCTTGGTGTGGAGCTCGACGTGGCTTGTACACGGTGTGTGGTGGTGACTGGGCTCGATACGGGGTTGACTGGTGCTATCTGTAGACCGATTTCACTGGTGGCTGGTGTTCTCAGTTGGTTAAGTAACGTGCTGACATAGGCTACGTCGTAAAACACACCTCCGTACAACACACTCAGCAGGGTTAGCAGTATCACCACAAAGCCCACTTGCGCTTTGCGCGTTTTGGGAGACGCTGTGTTCAGAGGCAGCTGCTGTTTGTCCATAGCACTGTGGTCGGACGTGGAATGAAGGATGACGGCAGTGGTGTCTGGCTTTATAGTCGTTTCACCTGGTTGGCAGCGACCCAGGAATTGAAGGAACTGGGCCAGCCTTGCCATTTGACGAAATGAAACAGTTTGCCACGTCGACGTTCCGTTTTCAAAATCTGCTCCACCGTGTAGTAGTCTTGCTGTGTTTTTACGACAGGCTGTAATTCCGTCTCGTAAAACGTCCCTAGCAACGGTTCCCCTTGAAGATCTTCCAGTTCATAGACTCGCTGCTGTCGGGATAGGCGCCGTTTAATCAGGAAGTGCTCATCGCTTCAGTTGGGCAAGTAACTTTTCTCAAATTGACCTTTGACTTTACTGATCCGTACAGGGTCCCCGACCTTGAACACCGCCTTCGTCGTTCGCTGCGATTGCCTGGGGTACAAGACACGCCGGATGGGTACCACCCACGCATACTTCGATAGGATATCGATGCACGTCAAGATGTACCGATTCCCATCGTTGTGTTTGGCAAAGGCGCTCATATCGACCAAATCCGCTTGCCACTGGGCATCTATTCCTCCCACGATGACCCGGTTCCGTAGAAAATGGCGACGGACAGATCGATGTAAGGTATAGGTGTCTTGTTTTCTTAACCAATCTCGGACTTGGGCACGTTGTATCCCCTGGGGTTTGGCCGCTCGATAGAGAGCCGACAATGCACTATAGGCCGCCGGACTGTCGGGACTGTAGTATAAGTTATCCAACACCTTCTCCCAGCGCTTCATGGTGACAACTGATGATGGACCCTGGCTCTATCGTTTATTTATAACGGGTATATCTTGGGCCGGAGTTTCTGATTTTCTTCGTTGGCTTCCACAGTGTCCATGGTAAATGACCAGTCCAACTTGTCTGATGACCGCTTGATAAGCACTTGATCCACATCTACCACGGCATCTTCCAATGCAGACCATAGATCAGGGTGAAGGGTAAAATGCACTGTACCCCCCATCTAGCCGAGCCAATTGAGCAAAGAAAGGGCCGCGTCGGATGTACACATCGTGACACAAGTGGATGAGGTCGCCGTCCAGTTCACCAGACAACACCCTTTTGAATTTGGTCCAGCCCTCCCGGGACAGACGGATGTGGGCCGGGCACGGTTGTGTAGGGTCCGCATCACAGATGTCTCCCACCTCCTCCATGATATCGACCTTATCCGCATACACGTGCAGGAAAACCTCGGGGTCAACCTGAGATACGCCAGTATTATATGCTCCGTCATGGTCAGTACGTGAATGGTACCAGATTTGACTGTCTCTCGTATTTATAGGGAGAGCCCCGTGAGATCAAAGGATCGGGTGGTCAAAGTCTAGCCGGGTAATCAATGGCATCGTCGTCTGGTTCATGGCTAGACATTTGTTCATTGGGTTCTGCCGCCGCTTCTCTCAGGGCACGAGCCCACTCCAACTCGTCTGATGACCGCTCGTCCGGTATAAACAGCTGGTCCACGATAGGCACCACTTTCTCGAAGGCTGTCCACAGATCGGGGTCTAGGGTGAAGCCTCGCGTAGGGTCTTGGTAGCGGCCCAGGCGTGGGAAGAAGTGTCCACGGTGTACGTAGATGGCATTGTCTATGTGGATGAGGTGTCCGTCGAGCTCGCCGCTCAATACCCGTTTAAATTTGGTCCAGCCGTCACGGTGTAGCGTAACCGTATTCGATACGGTCTCAGCGCGCGACCAGCAAACATCTCCACGGTCTTCCACGAGGGTGACTTTATCTTCATAGACGTATAACCCCACCGGGGTATAAGGGGAAGGATGGCTCGTAGAACTGGTGACATGGTTGACCCAATGACGATCGTTGAATGACGCACACTGTGTCTGACCCTCGTATTTATAGTCAGGTCCCACCGTCAATGCCACAGCGCCAGGGTCAATAGGGCACAGACCATGACTAGGCCAACCAGCCGTCGCTGATTCCGGCGTGAGCGCTCGTGGCCCATAGCCTGAACATCAAGGATGGCTGTCATAGTCCAGTAGTGGTGAGTGATGGCACACCTCTCCATCGAGTGCACTCTGTCGAGGACCGCTTCTGTGAACTCGTTCAGGATCT
The DNA here is from genome assembly GCA_036873755.1 of Hanleya hanleyi. Taxonomy (NCBI): domain Eukaryota; kingdom Metazoa; phylum Mollusca; class Polyplacophora; order Lepidopleurida; family Hanleyidae; genus Hanleya; species Hanleya hanleyi. The sequence goes on from JAVTVY010022379.1 coordinate 53,240, forward strand.
GGCGTCGCCCCTCGTTGTCGTCGCCATCTGAAAACATGGACCGAACCACTGCGCGGTAACCCGTGAGCGAATTAACCACGGTCGCATGCTGTAAAATGCGAGTCGCATAGGGACGGGTGTCCGTCATGGCTCTGAAACCGTAGGAATGGAGGTGTAGGATCCAGAGAGACGTGTTTTATAGACCATGTCACACATTCGCGCCTAGACGTAGCTCTACGGGTGTAGTCCGTGATACGTACTATTCTGATGGGTTAGTCCAAAAAAGAGAAAAACAACAACAAAGATTACAGCGCCGGAGGATCCCCTGGAAAATCTTCTCCACGTCTCATGGTATAGCTCCGGTGAGGCAGGCTCAGGCTTGTGAGGCAGACTCAGGCTGGTCAGGTCAAGCAGGCCAATGAATGCAGCATTGCCCTAAACATTCCCACTTTTATACACCTACATAGAAGTACCCGAATGTAGGCGCGGACGTAGGCGAAAGCATCCCAGTACCCGGATGTAGGCGCAGACGTGAGCGAAATTCTAGTACCCGTCCATTGGTTCTTTTATCGATCGCTCATTGGCTCTTTTTCTCGACCGCTGATTGGTCCAAATGGAACTGCCCATCCTTCCCCGGTTAATTTACAATCCCCTTTTTTTGGGTTCAAGCTCTGTATATCGATGCCGCAACATTGTTGCCGAACCTTGCCGAAAGGGAGACCTTTGACCTTTTGACCTGGATGTGACCTTTAACCTTTTGACCCGACATCCATCCGCGCACTTCCGGTGATGCCGCGCACTTCCGGATAACCCGCGCGCGCGCGCTGCGGCATCAGATCACCCCCGCGCGCGCGCTGCGACCGGGGCGGACCGGGCCGGGAAAAACCCCGGAGGTTGAACATCCGGACGTCTAAGAGAACATTGGAACTCTTCTGGGTTTGGAGGTGAAAACCGGAAGTGACGTCACAACCCACGTGACCTGCGCAGAAGAATGGAAACGACACCCTAGTCTAGCCCCCTCACATAGGCTTCACAGGGATACCTCACGCGATCCCATCGGCCCACTAGTGGCCCACTAGTGGCCCACCTAGACCCCAAAACGTCTATTTCCATACCCTTTGTCCACTGCGCATGCACAGAGTGACGATATTTCAACCCCGCATTGATACCTCACTCGATCCAATCGGCCCACTAGTGGCTCCCCTAGATCCCAAAACGTCTATTTCCATACACTTTGTCTATTGCGCATGCGCAGAATGACGATATTCCTACCCCACATCCATCCCATCGGTTGCCCCCTCACATAGGCTTCACATTGATACCTCACTCGACCCCATCGGACCATTAGTGGCCCACCTAGATCCCAAAACGTCCACCCCGTATGGACCTATACACCCATAGCCATGCAGTATAGGCCTATGGGCCTACCCAGGCCTCGGTGACTTTTTCCAAAAATTTCACCGTTTCGCTCCGGGACCCTTCCCATCGTGTTCTAAATGACGAGACGTGAAAAACAAATCCAAGCAACCCATATCACAATGAACGTGTGTGAATTTCCCAGGTTGGACCTATACCCCCCATGGCCAGCCTATGGGCCTATATACAGACCTCGGTGACTTTCCCCAAAAATTTCACCGATTCGCTCCGGGACCCTTCCCATTGTCATTTTCTTGGCGAGACGAGAAAAACGCGACCCCACAAGCCATAGTAAAGCCCACGAAAAAAATTGACCATCCCCATACCCCATACAGGCATTTTCCCTTATATTGTATATTACAGACCGCTATTGTAGGGGTAAAGTCCGTGTTCCGCTTTTTTATAGTTTCGGGGAAAAATCCTAATTTTACATGCACCCACCCCATTGACTTGATAGGCAGGTCCCAATAAGCCCGGGGACCGATATTAGCCCTTTTGACTAGGGTTGATAGGGGTTTTCCCCTATTTTAGGGGTAAAGTCCGTGTTCCGCTTTTTTTTCCGGAGAAATTTTACATGCACCCACCCATGACTGGATGCCCCTTCACGAATGCTTCACTTTGATACCTCACTCGACCCAATCGGACCATGCAGCGTATTTGAAGTCTGGGGACTACTTTTTCTCCGCGGAAGCTTTCTTCCGCGACCGCATTACCGCCAGACCGCATCACCGCGGAAGAATACACACGCAGCTGGTGGCGCCCCCTGGCGCCACAGGCGCCACAGAGGTAAAAGGCGATGTGGCGTCCCCTATACCTTTAACCTGGAAACAGCGCCCCCTGGTGGATGCAAGAGTTACCTCCCCCGGCAAAACTGACCTCGAAATCCCGGCTCCCTACTACTTAAGCTATTGATCTCAGGCAGCTTAATTTATCTCTATCATACATACCGTGGGATACAGTTATAAATATCTTTGATGATATTGACGATGCTAAATAAGTGTGGAATAACCTATTCTTTTCATGTTGCAGGGAATACATCCCTAACAAAGTCGTGACAATCCGCCCAAGAGATAAACCATGGGTAACCAATGACGTTCGGAGAAAATACCGCATAAGAGATCGAGCATTTAAACGATTTAAGCGAACTCATCGCGATGATCATAGACTATCTTAATAGCTCGGAAAGAGGCTGATAGAGTAAAACGTGTGGCGGTGTGGAGGTATACTGATAAACTGAAGAACAAACTTTCTAACCCCAACATTGATCCGCGTACATACTGGTCCCTGATGAAAGGCATACTTGGGAATAAAGTCAAATCTCTGATACCGAATATAATTGTTGATGGCAGCCTCACATCTAACCAACAAGAAAAGGCAAATGTACTATGTACTTTTTTCAATCACAGTCATGTCTATCTGCCCAAGTCACTATACCTAATCTTCCATCATTTGAATATGTCACCGATCAATGACTCGACGAAATAACAACAAACGAGAGCGAAGTTACCTCCCTGTTAAAATCATTGAAAATAAATAAATCTACTGGTGACGATAATATTAGCACATTTATGCTTAAACATACAGCACCACAAATAGCCCCATCGATTACAAAATGCTTCAACCTTTCACTATCTACAGGAGTTTTCCCTGCGGCATGGAAACTGTCACGTGCCTGTCCAACATACAAAACGAGAGATCGCCAAGACATTTTAAATTACAGACCCATATCAAGTGCTAGAAAAAAATGTGTTCAAGAGAATCTACGAATACTGCTCAACTAATAACCTCCTAATAGCACAAAATTCCGGCTTCAAATCAGGCGATTTCAACGTGAATCAAATGATTAAAATAGTTCAGATCATTTATCAGTATCTTGATAAAGGCCAAGATGTATGCGCGGTCTTCCTAGATGTAAGCAAAGCATTCGATAAAGTTTGGCACGACTGTCTTCTGTTTAAATTGAGACAAATTGGCATTTGCGGAACAGTGTAAGAGTGGATAGAAAGCTACCTAAAAATAGAAGAATTAAAGTTGTCCAAAATGGTGTTGAATCCAAAGTTAATCATATTAATGCTGGTGTTCCTCAGGTGTTCGGCTCTTGGGCCGTTGCTATTCCTCATATATGTAAATGACTCCAAGGATGACATTCAATCAAATATAAATTTATTCGATGACTATACATCTCTCCTTGAACCAGTACTTGATATACAAATTGCAGAACTGACAATCAACAACGACCTTGACTAACTATCCAGATGGGCAGCTCAGTGGCTTGTAACGTTCAATGCACTGAAGACAGTATTCTTGTATATATCTTTGAAGCATAACCCAACATAGCCTCAATTATATCTTGATAATGTAAAAATAAAACGCGTTACCTTTCATAATAACTCAATGTCATGTCTAGAACAAAACCCATCCTTGGAAGAAAATGTTTGAATTGCTTATACAAGAGTACTGTCCGCCCTCTTCTTGATTATAGTGATGTTCGTATATCTTCGTATCTATGGAAAACACTTTCTCAACGTAGAAAGAAGCACCGTCTTATTTTATTCTATAAAATATTAAAATGTGAGGCACCTGCTACCTCCAACGTTTTCGTCCGAAGAAAGAATCTTTGGATATGCAAAGAAATTATAATCTGCGGAATTCTGACCAGTATAGAACATTTCGGTGTCGTCTCACTTGTTTTCAAAATTCGTTCTTCCCACAGACTTCAAAGATTGGAATTCTCTTCATGCTTCCGTCCGAAATGCAACCTCATTATCTATGTTTAAGGCCGAAGTCTCTACTAATCAACCTTCATACCATACGAAAATATACAGTTCCCTTTGCGGGTATACCTCAGTCCTACTGTGTAGGATAGGCTGGGTTCATTAAATGATCATCTGTTTAAGTATAACATATCCGCACGCTCTATCTGCCCTTATTTGTAATCACAACAATGAAGACCCTTATCATTTCCTCTTGAGTTGCCCTATGTTCGCCGCTCTGAGAAAGCCAATGCTCACCTCGATTACAAACTTGATCTATCCCGGTGTACACCACTCTCTTCTAATTCATGACTGCCCAAATTAACTATCAAATTTATTATTGCGTGGCTCTTCTGACTTTGATTATGAAACAAATAGTCTGTTTTTGGAATAGTTCAAAAGTTCATTGGAGCATCCAAACGGTTTCATGCTCATGAACAATCTCAATCGGTGACAGATGAAGCTGATCAGATCAGTGCTTTACCAGTTGTGTAAATAAAATTTATTCGACCCATTGTAAAAAGCTAGAATTTTATGAAGTAACGAAATACCCACTTCTACATAAGTATTATCTGTAATATATGAAATCCCACCACCCATCAGCCTCTAACGTGTTTTTCTCATTTAAGGATAGCTATCCCCTTAGAGGCAGTTTTTGCACCCCCGTTACAATTTGTCGTCTGTATCAATAAATATACAAGATAACCATAATAAACTATATATTTTATGAAAGCGTACATCGTAGGGATTCCAACTATATGATTTGTATAACCAACGCTGCTACTGTGTAGAAAATATTCCAATTTTAAAAAATTAAAATGAAAACAATAGCATCCATTTTTCAATTGAAATTTCATGAAAACTGTTGGTCTTGTTTCAACTTTGATGGTATACCTTGATAGGAGACAATTCGAACTAGTAAATTTATCTCATTTTTTAAAAATTTTGCCTGGTTTTGTTTTGACAGCTATTTTACTAAAATAAATTGAAAAAACCCCGTACTATTTTACGGTCGTTTGTCTTAAAAGTTGAAAAATTAAAAAACTAATCCGAACTTACAAAAAATGAGATAAAGTTTACTAGACCACCTTATAAGTAACAAGCATGCCAAATTTCAAAAGCGTAGCATGGATGCTTTTCGAGGTATAAACGTTTAAATCTCGGATTTTGTACAAAAATGAAAGGCTAGAAATCGGGCAAAATGTGTCCAGCTATACATCTGATGAATTAATCCAAATTGTTTGCTTGAATTCTATTGTCAAATACATTTTTAATCCGTCTAATGGGACCTACTCGAATTCCTGTTTATTCTGGATAACTATTACACTATTTTGTTTTCATCAAGGCGGTTTAAAGTCCAATTTAAACTTTAAAAACTTGTTCAGCTGAGAATTGTTTACACCTGTGTGGATCACTTCACGGCGGGTGTCTGAGTGAAGTGTCACTGTTATAATTAGAAACAAAAATACGGATGTTTGCATGGTTTTGATCAGAATTCCTGTTTAGTAGAGTAGATTAATGTAAATAAGTAGGACTAATAGATAATTAGCTTACCATAATACTGCGGAAATGAGTTATGGAAAGGGAAATTTAACAGACAAAAATAATAGTAGCCAAGCCCAAGCTATGGTAATCTGTTTAATTTTTCCATTGCCTCGGAAACTAAATTTTTAAACCTAATATTGAAGCACTTCTGTTTATAATTTTGATTTCATTTTTTCACCAAATGTTAGAGGAAATAGTGAATATTGAATGCAGAAATAAAAAAAATGACCAATTTTGACCCTCTAAGGGGATAGCTATTATTGTGGGTTTTTTTCTGTGTATGTAAATCATTATATTGTCTGTTTTTATTCATTTTTTTAAACAATTTATTGTGCTTTTCTCTGTATGTAAACTACTACTTGTATGTTATCTGAGAAGAGCGCCCCGTGGCCTTGTGGCTGTGCATAATCCTCATAAAATTAAATAAAGCATTACATTGCATTACTTTACATTAAGCCTCCACGGACAGAAAGTAGTCCCATGCCAACGAGACTTCAAATACGGGAGTGGTGGCTTCGCCTGATTCTCCGGGAATATCTGGCAATCTTCGGCAATCTTCGGCAATATCTAGCAGAGGGCAGATCTATATACGGCTATGGTGTAGGCCCAATCTGGAACCCACGCATGGACATTTGCTGTATGGGGTGCGCCACCTTGATGTCTCTGTCTCACGATGTAGAACACGATGGGAGGGGTCTCGAGGCCATGGGTTGAATTTCGCTGAAAACTTCACGCAGGTCTGGGGTGGACAATGTTAGTCCCAATGAGGAACCCACTCATGGACATTTGCGGTATGGGGAGTGGCACCTTGTTTTCTTTATCTCGAGCTGTAGAATACGATTAGGTCGTGTGAGGTATCATAGTGAAGCACTCGTGGGGGGCGTCCAACTGGATGGGTGTGGGGTGGGAATATTGTCTATCTGCGCATGCGCAGTAGAGAAAGGGTATTTGAATGGACGTTTTGGGGTCGAGATGGAACAATATTGGCCCAATTGGGCTGCGGGAGATATTAAAGTCAGGCTCTCGGGAAGTAGCATCCGACTGGACTAATGTGTCGTCCGTTTTCAATTTTCTGCGCTTGCGCAGGCAGGGAATTAGGGGGAAAAGGGCATTGGAAGTCATTTGGGGTCGAGGTGGACCCATAGTGGTCCGAATTGGTCGTGGGGGTATCAGTTTGAAGCTCTCATCGCGTAGCGTCCAACTGCACTGGTGTGGAATAAAAGTAGCGTAATGGTGCGCATGCACAGGCAGGCAATGGTGGGGAAAGGGCATTGGAATGGACGCTTTGGGATCGAGGTGGGCCCATACTGGGCGTACTGGGTAGGGGAGGGTATCCATGTGAAGCGCTCCTCCAGGCCGATCAAGACATGGGTGGGCGCATGTTTTCACAGAAAGAATGCACACCTGGTGAGTCGTAGAAATGAGAATGTTGTCGTCGTTCTTGAGGCAGTGTAGTCTCTCAATTTCGGGGAAGTAAAAGTCAAGTGAAGTAATCCAGTTGCCCCTTAGTAGTAGAGAAAACAGAAACCCAGTATATTTGCCCTGTGCCAGTCTCAACACCACAGGTGTGTGCGCAAACAGTAAGGCGTTAAGGCGTTAATAAAGGGCGTTGAGGCGTTGAGACGGGCGTCAAGGCGTAACGACGGGCGTTAACGGGCGTCACTGCATTTCGATGAATTAGTGTCATTTCCATGGAGTATCTAGAAAAGTCAGAGCTTCTGAGCTATTTCACCAGGGCGTTGAAGCGTTAAGCTGGGCGTTGGCGGGTGTTACGATAAGGCGTTAAGACAGGGCGTTAAGGCGTTACTATAAAACTCTCCACAAATGTCATAGGGCAAATATACTGGGATTTTGTCTTTCTGTGAAAACAGGCACCCAACCATGACTTGATCGGCGTGGAGGGGCGCTTCTCATGGATACACTCCCCGACCCAGTACGCCCAATATGGGCCCACCTCGACCCCAAACGTCCATTCCAATGCGCTACTTTAATTCCACACCAGTCCAGTTGGACGCTACCCCATGAGAGCTCCAAACTGATACCCCCCACGACCCATTCGGACCATTATGGGTCCACCTCGACCCCAACACGTCCCTTCCAATGCCCTTTTCCCATAATTCCCTGCCTACACAAGCACAGAATGCTGAAAACGGGCGACAGATTAGTCCAGTCGTATGCTACTTACCCGGAGCTTCACTTTGATATCTTCCGCAGCCCATCGGGCCAATATTGGTCTATCTCGACCCCAAAACGTCCATTCCAAAACGCTTTTTCTACTGCGCATGCGCCGATAGACGATATTCCCACCCCACACCCACCCAGTTGAACTCTCCCCCACGAGTGTTTCACTATGACATCTCACACGACACAATCGGGCCACTATGGGTTCACCTAGAACCCAAAACGTCCTCGACCTCGATCTGCCTGCCTACGGCGCATGCGTCATCAGAACTTTTCAACAAAAGTCAACGCATGACCTTGAGATCCCTCCCATCGAGTTCTACAGCCCATACCGGGAATGTTCATGAGTGGGTTCCTCATTGGGACTAACATTGTCGAGTGCGCCAGAATGGACCTAACATGTCCACCCCAGGCCTGCGTGAAGTTTTCAGCGAAATTCAAACCATGGCCTCGAGACACCTCCCATCGTGTTCTACATCGCGAGAGAAAGAAAGCAAGGTGCCAAACCCCATATCCCAAATTTCCATGCGTAGGTTCCCGATTTGACCTATAAACACGTGACCGGAAGTTGCAGCGCCGGGGTCAAAGGTCACTTCGGTCACGTGACCGGAACCGGAAGTGACGTCACAGAGTTCATACGCAAATTTTTTAAGTCAACATGCATCCAGATGCCCTTATGGCGATCACGTGACCGGAACCGGAAGCGACGTCACAGAGGTCATATGCAAAGTTTTGAGGTCAATGTGCGCCCAGATGCACTTTATCTAGCCAAATGCCCTTCCTGTGCATGGGTTAATACCCTTACCGTATTAATAATGATGCGCGGGGGTCAAAGGGTACTTCCGGTCGCCTTTACAATAATTAACACCAGCCCCCACACAATGGGCTAATGGTAATAAAAGAACAACGCCAGCCGATGAGATGAAATATTTTTTTTATATTTTCATAACATTAACACGGAATATTTGTACAACAGTAAATTCGACAATAACACAACGTATATACAACAGTTATTTTCCCGTATTATAACATCAGAAATCCAGTGGAATATCTGCAGTGTGAGTCCACATTTAGCATATTTTTCACTCTAAATGTCACACCATCTGGTCACACCATCTGGCAGAACTTTGCGTTTGAGGTAGAAGAAGGTGAAGGCATCCCGCTGCTGGTTGTAGGACCGCATCTGGTTCTGGACGACTCCGAAACCTGGCCTGGCTTTGGAGTACATCGAGGTACAGTGCTTTGGTGATGTTATTATCCCGACGACTGACCCCTTTACAGCTGAATTTGTTGTTCCCCTCTCCATCGCAATAGTACTGTTTTGAGCACAGGGCGATCATGGTCTCACCCTACCACTCGAGTTTGAAGAGGCCAGGGGTTCTTTTATCATAGTCGTAATTGTCTTTTCTCGGCAGCCATTCATCTCGTTTCTCTTCATACTGGGCTCGTAATTCGGGTTTCACTAGCGACTCCCAGTCCGCATTGGAGACGGCCATGTACGCGGAATCCGTATCCATTTCCATCAACTGCCAGTCTGATCGATCGAAATACACACCCATGAAGTCGTATAGGAATTCCAGCATCCGCAGTTTGTCCAGTTGGTATACCATGCACCCGATTTGTAGCGGCAGGTTGTACGTGATGGTCTTTTTGGCTGAAGTGACTTCGTAGGTGGTGTCGTCAATGGGCTCCGCCTTGCGAAACAGTGGTGAGTTAATGCGTTTGCGGGCTTGTTTGGTGGTACAAATCTTCACGGTGACGTGGTGGTCCTGGTTGGTTACGGTTTCACCATAGCCACTGTTGCCATGCAACTTCATCGTTTCTCCGATGATAGCTTTACTGGGGTCCGCGTCTCCCTCGCGACGGGCAGTGGTGACGTCTTCCGCAAACTTGTGGAAACAAGCCTCGGGGGTGAATTCTATCACTTGATAGATTTTGGTGACTTTCAGGCCGTGATTCAGGTACCAGCGCGGTAGAGGCCCGACAGGATCTTCTCACCAAACACACTACCGATTAACATACGTTGAGGGTGTATCAGGACATTATGTTCTTCGGCATACACCCACTGCCAATGTCGTCTCGATTCAACTTGGTGTTTTTGAAGATGGGCGGGCATTCAGCGAACTTTGCTTTCAGGGACGTGAAGATCACATTTCACGAATCCGTAGAGGTCTCCCGACTGAACAGTGCGTAGGATGTCGGTCATGGTGATAATAGTCCGGTAATCCAGCAGCCGGTCGTGGGCGTGTATGAAGGTGTACAAATCGGGTTGACGGCGTTGCATCTGGTGGAACTCAGACGTAAGGCGGCTGGCGTCAGTCCACGGCGCTCGTTATAGTGCCCTCCTGCGAACGAACACTCATGGCCGTGCCAATAACAACCATGGAACTGGAACACGGTCGGTATTGTATTGATGATGGCGAAGCCGCCGATCTCCAATTCGTTTTTCCGTGTGGTTGCCTTGGTGACGGATAGTGACGCCTCGACGCTGACTTTCCCAATGCAGCCATTGTTCTGCTTGATGTTTTGCAGAACGTTGGGCTTTGAATTCCTGCCCCTCAGGCAGCCACCGTGTATAATGTCCGGCGGGCATGGGTTGATTCAAACACGATAGGTAGAGGGCATTGGCGTCGAATCCGATTATATTTTGACACTCTTTTCTTCCTCAAATGCGGGTCAGCTCTTTCTCATGGTACCGATGGAATATAATACTGGGTCCGCTCACGATATTGCCTTTCAAACAGTCAAATATGTCGGCGTCATTCTATTCGATGAGGGCGAAGAAAGTGGGTAAATCCTGAAACAGATACCGCAGGCTCAGATCGGGGATGCTTACACATTCTTTAGACATGTCGACACTCATATCTCGGTAGAAGGCGGTCATTTTATCGGTAGCTTCCTGAAAAGGGACGACATCCAAATTGTTGTAATAGACGAGGAAATCTCGGAGAGTTTGCATACCTTCACTGTCCCACACCTGCTGGAGTTCGGTATAGCGGGTGTCGGATAATGCTTCTCCTTTGAGGTCGTTGTAGAAGGCCTCCTGGGGTGGAAGTTGCGTCTCGTCCAGACGGTCGAGACTAGTCATATAGTTATATGGGAAGCAGCTTTTCCTCTGGGCACAGTCGTAGGCTTTCACCCACTGATCGTAGCTGTAATTCGGCGCCAGGTAATTCCGTACGTCTAAGAATCGGAGTGAAGTCGTGGATAGAGCAATGTAGTTGTTCGTCTTCTTAATGATGTATTTGATGTTCCCGGCTTTAGCGAGGTAGGGATACAAGAATTCTTTGATAAAGTTTAAGTCGTATCGCCCCGAGTTAAATCCGAGGACAGGCAATTGACTCAAATGTTCCAGTAAACGTAGCTTGACTTTCTGAGCATAGGGTTTGGGTGGTTTGCGTTCCTCGTCTCCGGTTTCATCGCCGTCCGTATCCTTCTCTTCCTCCGAAGCCGATGTTGGAATAAGCGCGTCAGGTGCCGCTGAAACATCACGGTAGTTTGTGGAGGTGAGATGTGCCGCACTGGCTTCACTGAGGGTCTCCAGGTTGTCCATCATTCGCGTGATCAGTTCATGGGGGTCACCGGTAGAGACGAAACAAACCGGAGCGGTCTGATACCCAGACACGTTGGTGTGATACTCACACTCAAGGAAATGTGGCGCTGGTTCCATTGTGTCTTGGCCGATACTTTCTCCATAGGCTCTAGTAGTGCTTCAAAATCGTAGCAGGCTCGGTACGGGAAATAGCGGTGGGCCATGGGAACGTCAATGCCTTCATCCGCCAGTTCTTCAAATATGGTAGGTGTATTGTGGAAGACACCGCCAGGGAATTTTCGTTTGCTGGTCTTGTCACAGGTTTTCTCATGACGGTGTAAGTCACAAGACCGGTCAAACACGCGATGGCATTTACTACAGCTGTACGACTGAGCGTAGATATCCATGTTCGTAATATAGGAGAAATGGCCGCCAGTGTCCGTCTGGTACAAATTCAATTTCATAGTTGTATCGTACTTCTCCGGGGAATGATGCACGAAGCGGGCTACGAGTCGAGGGGTGTCGGTGTTGTTGTCATCATCCACGTGTTGGGCTAGACTGTACACTACAATATTAACTTGGAACAAATTTTCCACCACATCCAGTTGTGATAACGGGACCCCACGGAAGTGATGTTTTTCCATGTTCTGTTCACGTAAATTGTCCTTCCAGTAGTCGTCGGCAAGTCGATCACACGCCCTGGGTTGGGTCTGGTCGAGATGTATAGCCAGGCAGCGAAACAGGCATTTCCGATCGGTGTACGGACCATTAGCCCCACTCACTAAGGCGTACATGCCTTTCCGTATTTTCAGCCAGGGCGGTAAGTTGATGGGGCGCCGATGGGGTGGTCGATCACTTTAGTTACGTAAAGCGTAACATTCGTCGTCATCTCCACCTGCCATTTGGTGTTGGGGCGTTGTTGTCGGGCCCATTCCAAACTATCCAAGGTTTCTAGTTGGTCCAGTACCGTGTCCAGGGACGGCCGATCTGTAATGGTGAAGGGCTGGTCGAACACGAGGGTATTGTTACTGGAGTAAAAGTACCGGAGCTGGTCTGTCTCCTTATGCCGTAATAAATACCCAAAGGTGAGATTTAATTTGAAGGCTGCAGCTTGGTCCTCGAAAATAGTATAGGCGTAGTCGGATGTTTTCCTCTAACCGAAAATTGTCCAATATTGGACGATGGCGGTGAAAACAGTGGCGGATGGCAGGCCAATGAAGTTGGTACACCGTACTCACAGCTTCCTGTATCGGTAATACTTCTATGGGTGGTTCGTCAGCGTCTGTGATAAAATTATCCTCTACCGCCGCGGTGGGGGCTGGGTCAGCGGTGATCCTTTACCTTGCATGCTCGGAATGGTCAGTACTGCCCCGAATCTAACTTCTCCGCTAAGTCCAAGCTGCGACCACGACGTAAAGCCTCTATCTTTAGAGGTTGCTGTCTACAGCCTCCGTTCTTTTTTGGCCGGTACAAGGTATCAATACACTCCTAGATCTGTTTTCTTAGGTCGAACGGGGGAAGTGTTCTGACGTAATCGATGACCTCGTCTGTTACTCCAAGGTACCGTTCAAACGGTCGCCAGTACTGTCCAATAGACTGTGCAATATAGTCGGCATTTCGGGCGAGTGTATCGACACTGAACACTGTACTGACTGGCTCTGTGCAGCGTGGTGATTTGGAACTCGTACTGCTGTGTGACATGACATCACCTCAACTTTCAGAAAAATGAATACAGAACTGGAAACCGAGTCTATTTATACCCACCGGCGTGGAGCGATGATGTCATGATCTATACATAGAACGGGGGTTTCCAGAAAATTTCCCGATCCACAGCTGACGTCATGATCTATAAATAGAATAGGGTTTTCCGAGCGAAAGACCCTTGAAGCTGCTAATAATTAATTCACAGGTATACACCGGGGAATTTTCGGGAAACCCCGTGTTCTATTTGCGGATCGAGGACATCTACTGCTACGCCGGGGAAATTTTACGGGGAACTCCCCGTTCTATTTATAGATCATCGTTCTAGTTCTGGGGCGTTGCACTCTACTCTGGGATATTTTATTAATTAATAATGGAGGGGCTAATAAAAAGTAGAACGCCCCACAAAATTATGTTATTGTTATATTATCGGATCAATAATTCACAGCCCACCATAACCGATAAGGACTCTCGCGAAAAACCCTGCTTTGTAGGTCATCGCTCTATGCCGGGGTAAATTTGTTTTCGGGGCTTTTGCTCGGAAAGCCCCTATTCTATTTATAGATCATGACGTCAGCTCTGGGTCGGGGAATTTTCTGGAAACCCCCTGTTCTATGTATAGATCATGACATCATCGCTATTTATAGATCACTACATCATCGCTCCACGCCGGTGGCTATAAATAGGCTCGGTTTTCGAGTTCTGTATCCATTTTTCTGAAAGTTGAGGCGAAGCCCTGTTTCGCAAGCACCATGACTCCTGACTATGCTACACCGGCGGTGTACATCGACAACGACCACCCTGAATATACTACCGCTACCAACGCGGTTGTCAATAACCTTAAATTATCTGCACCGTTGGCTACACTAGAGATTACCACCACCAACGATCCGCAACAACCTGACTATAGCACCGTTACTGATGGCGCGATGGACTCCTCTATCAACATTGAACCATTTCACTTTACATCATCAGCACCACTGACCAGTCATGAGCCTACCACCAACAGCACCACCACCCACCCACAGCCTGACTATAGCGCCGTTATTAATGCTGCAATGGACTCCGCTATATAGATCGACCCATTAACCATTGAGATGGGCACTGATGTCCTTGAACCTCCAACCAGGCATGAGATCAAACCCAACGCCTTTCTGAACCAACCTTTATAACCGACGTCAAATACCAACGGTGATGCCATTATCAACGAGACAATGAATACCGCTAATCGGCGATGGAAACTATCGCCGAATGTAACACTGACCATCGATGGTAATCAACGCATCACACTAGACTCGGCCCCTAAAGGGAACAGAGCCGCGAGACATACTGACCTGTCTCCAGCCGCCTGGACACAACTCATCTCGTCTTTTCGAAGAGCGGAGACAATCATCGGGGCTGTCAGCGAAGGGGAGAATCGTATATACATACACGATTCGATATTTCTCAGCTACCCCATTACAACGGTCAGCCGTTGATGCACATTAGAGCCAGGCAGTATGATATGCCGGGCCACATCTGGCGGCCATTGGTCGTAGGCGCGACCGTACACCTAACAGCCTGGCGTAAACTGCAAACTATCACCCCAGAAGTGTCGGCAGCTCTAACAGCGGAGATTGAAGAGTATTTATACCAAGTGTATAAAACCGCTTACCTGGAGAAAGTAACCATAGAAATTAGTAGGATCTTCGACTGCGCAGGATGTAAGGCGAATTATAAAAAGCATACCTGCGTACACCCGGTACCCACCACCGTGCTAGAAGTAGCCTTACAGAATGTACGGGAAATCGATGTCGGGGCGGCGTTTCGCTTTCTTGTGCAAGAGGATATTCCCAAAAGCTGCATTGAAAACTTTTTGGCTACCAAACCTAGCCGGGATGATCCCCGTTTCCAGCCAGAAGTGCGTAGCTACATCAATTTAAAAATGTAAGCTACATTTGTGAACTGAACTGAACTTTGCGTAAGCTACATTTATGAACTGAACTGCACTTTGCGGGTGTCTTTACCCATAATAATATGTTGAAAAGGTATCATTTACTCATGTATATAAATTATGTAAGAAATTTTTTGACCATAAGTTACTATTACAGTTAACTATTCTTTATAATTGACCCGGTCATGTTAAAAAGCGGTGTTGTATGATATTCTGTATTATTGTCGAATTTACTGTTGTACAAATATTCCGTGTTATTGTTATGAAAATATAAAAAAAATATTTCATCTCATCGGATGGTGTTGTCCTTCTTCTTGTGTGGGGGCTGATGTTAATTTTTGTGCTTTTGAAAGAAAGTCTCTCTTTCGGAATAGGGCAGTCCTTAAAAGGGCTTTTTTTGGAATCTCATACCTGGTGGTCTAGTTTCGGTAGATCCGTTTTATCATTTCTGCGTGGCGACGGCATAGTGGACATTTCACGGCCAAATGCATGCAGGGCTGTACTGGTACTGCAGCACATAACAGCTTTTGTAGGCACGCCAAACATACACACAAATGACCGCATGGAAAAAAGGCGTACATAGCCATCCCCGTCTTGCATACACAGCATTGAACCAGGTCTTGTAATCTTTTCATTCTGTCGGTGAGAAACTTCACCAGATCTCCGTATTTTGCGAGTTGGACTGTAGCTTCCACAATGGCATTGGATGAGGACCGCAGCTCTAAAGTCTGTCGCTGGATGGTGTCTTTCAACGTCAGAATGAGTCCTTCAAGAAATTCCTTTTCCGCTTCGGCGTCGTAGAGATCCCGTTGCGCTTCCAAGTCTAATTCGGCTACACTGACAGGTCTACTCTCCCGTTGTGCTTCACAAGTCATCTCGAATTTCCGGATGGTCTCCGAGCGTGCTTGGTATGGCATCTTGAAAGTATGGCAGAAAGAGTGTCAACTCTGCTGAACTCGGTCTTTTTATAGCTGCCGGTGACATTCTAGCATTCATCTTGGCGCAGTGCCAAAAATTTGTGTTTTCTTGGGAAAGGAAAATTGATGCTAAAATTGAAATTCCGTACAACGCTAAAAATCAGAGCGAAGTGAAGGTTCGGTAAAATTTATAGACCCAAATTTGCAGGGCAAGTGGTATTTTTTTCTTTTTAAACCGAAAATCTGCGAGCCTTTTGTGTTTGGACAGAAGAAAATTAACGCTAAAACTTAAATTCCGAGTCGTACAAGGCTGAAAATCACACCGAAGACACTTTATCTATGATTGCAGGTTCGGTAAAAGTTATAGACCAAAATTCACAGGGCAAGTGGTATTTTTTTCTTTCTAAATCCAAACTCGGCGAACGCCCAAAACAAACACACACTGCTTGAATTTGATTGGCTAACGCCAGAATCCCTGCAAATGCGATAAAAAGGCTAGCTGGATCAAGAGGCCATCATTCAATCTAATGCGAACATGGAAGACATGCGGAATACTGATGCTTGGCGGCGACTGGTAGAAGTAGTTGACAGCCCTCCCAGGGCCTTTCGGGCAATTGTGATGTTCATGTACGAAGAGTCCAGGGCGGGAAGAGGTTATCCAGACCTTCATATTGGATGTATTAGATCGAATATCATTGGGTGCTGGTCATGAAGGCGTTTGGACGGCCTATTTGCAATTCTTACGTGACCTCAGACAAGCCCGTGATGCCCAGCAACACTATCGCCGTTTGTACAACGGAATTTGGTACGCTATAGCCGTCACGGAAGCTGCGATTACTTTTCATCTGCTTCGCCAGCATATGTGAAGGAAAAACCAATTCCCCAACAATGGTCCTTTTCAGGACCAAAATTCCGCGAAAGAGCACTTCTAACAAAATGCACAATTCTTAAAAAAAATAATAATAATAATCACTGGGCTCCTGCTTTTTTTTTATTTCACAGGGGCTCGGTATAGCAATATGGTCTGTGTACCAGCGGAGAGGGTACTGGTGTTTGAATGCCTATATTTCTTTTGTATTTCGATTTTGGCGCAGGCTTAATTTTTTTTTCATCGAGCCCCTGTGAAATAAAAAATAGGCGAGGGCCCAGTGAATTTTTTTAATTTTTTTATTTATAGCAATATGGCCTGTGTACCCGCGGGGTGGGGTGTGTACTGGTGTGTGAATGTCTATATTTCTTTTGTATTTCGACTTTGGTGTAGGCTTAATTTTTTTTGCACCGAGCCCCTGTGAAATAAAAAAATAGGCGAGGGCCCAGTGAAATTCTTTTTTTTATTTATAGCAATATGGCCTGTGTACCAGCGGGGTGTAGTGTGTACTGGTGTGTGAATGTCTATATTTCTTTTGTATTTCTATACTGGTTGTGTATATAGGCCGGAACCTTCGACTGCCGCCTCCTGTAGATATTCTCGCTGTTTTCTTCAACGGCAGCATCACTATTTTCTTTCTCTCTTTCTGTTTCTTTGCCTTTTCCTCAGCGCTTTCTCCTGTCTTCCCCCGTCTCGCCTCTCCTCTCCCTTTCTCTTCTGTGCTTTCTTCTTCTTTCTTTTTCTTCCCTCCCTCCTCCTCTGTACTTTCCTTTCTCTCTTTATCTTCTATCTCCTGCTCCTCTATTTCTCTATCCCAATCTTCCATCTCGATATCGCCTAGTGCGCTTTCCAAGAATTGTGTGATTTATGGTGACTATACCCGCCAAAACCAGCTCTTTTATAGCTGCGAGAAGCGCGTGAGGGATTGAAATTTTCCAGCCAATCAAACGCGTCTATTCACTCACTGGTCCAAAGCAAGCGAAGCGATGGCTCCCTGTTGTGTTTTCGCTGATCAAATCTGTGTTTATGAGAGCCTTTAATTAATGCTACAAGCCGAATAAAGAACCGTACAACGCTAAAAATCACACCGAAGTGGAGGTTCGGTAAAATTTATAGACCAAAATTTGCACGACTAGTGGTATTTTTTTTCTTTTTAAACCGAAAATCTGCGAGCCTTTTGTGTTTGGACAGAAGAAAATTAAAGCTAAAACTTAAGTTAAGACTCCGAGTCGTACAAGGCTGAAAATCACACCGAAGACATTTCCCCTATAAGTGAAGGTCTGGTAAAAATTACAGACCCTATTTCGTAGGGCAACTGCTATTTTTTCTTTCAAATCCCGAAATTTCCACGAAAACAAAACTTCGTCACTGTCGCGGGAAGGCAGTTTGGCGTGTGCCAAGATCATGACGTCACTCGGCCATCTACGGAGCGAGCCGAGTCCGATCGATCAGGTTGTATGTACTGGCTAATATAAAGCCCGGGGTATTATAACACAACCGCGGTCCGTTCAAAAAAAGCGGAATGCGGGCTAATATACATTCCTGTATCTAATACACCGACATGAAGCGTGCTACTATTTAGGTATCGTATATCCGCACATTTTTTTCTGGTCCATTCATTAACATTGTACGGTTCTTTCAAATAATGGAAAAGACGGACGCTATTAAAATGAAAAAAACACACAAGGCTGATTATTGAGATCTCATATTTTGTTATTCAACAATAAATAACAGCAACAACTTGAGAACAACCACGTGAAAACTAAAGCCCAGAACAGGGGCTTGTACATTGAACCCAGTCATACACGAGTACATCTCGATCGGTAGCTTGAGGGTACTCGTCAAACATCTGTACGATGGTAGATAAGGTTCTTCCCCGGCATCGATGGTACAGGTAGAACAAGCAATATTGTCCGCACACCATACTGTCCAGGCTTTGTAATGCTTGACTGTTCCAACGCCACGTCTCTGTGCCTTGATCCATGAAGTCTGTTAAATCGGTATGAAGGGGTGGCAAGCCGTACGCATCGAAGTATTCGCCCTGCTGTTCTGTCAAGTACACGGCCACCCACTGTTGACCGGGCCACTCAATTGGGTCCGTGTTAAGGACGTAGGCGGCAGGATATTTATAATGTAGGGGTATGACGTTTCGGGCAAACACCCCTTGAAACACCGTACGTGTCCACGGATCGTTTTGCTGCACGGTGGTAATCTGCTCTGTATCCATGTTAAGTGGCGTAATCGCACAGGACGTTACGGCTTTTATCGATTTGAATAATGTTGTCAAACTCAGCGTAACAAATCACATTGATGGTTCGCGGTAAAGGTATGCTGAAATGCAGTTCCAAGTGTAAGTTACCTTTCTTGACGAGACTCAGTTGATGATCATTGTCTAAGGTGGGCGTGAGATCGAAACAGAACAATGTGTATCCTTTTCCGAAATCGTCTTTGCTTATCATATTTCCCTCGTCCTGGTTGATTTGGCCAGTTGCTGCGAAGAGGTTCAGATAGCTCCGGATGTAATTGTTCGTTCCGAACCTAGGTTGTAGGGGCCGTGCCGGCATCTGTTGGCCGTCCACATGTAGGGCCACGAAATTGATGTTGAACGATTTTAGGTTGAACGGATTCCTCGTGATTGCCCCATTATAACTGACGTTCTCCACACAGGCCAAAGTTAAGCGCTTGGGCAAATCCCCCAGAAATAAATTTTCTTGGTTGGCAATCAAATTACGTTTAGGGACGGAAAAAACTTTGGTCTGTACTCGGCGGATAGGGCACTGGGCTGTTTTTTTCTCCAAGGCTCTGATGTGCCCTAACTGTACACCTGGGCTCGGTTTCACTTTGCGTACAAACAAACTGGCCTCTTGGATGACAATGTTATACTCGAGGTAGTCATTCGGGGCCATCAAGGCAAACGCAGGCGTTGCGTGCACTTGTCGTATTTTGACAGGCACTCCATTCAAGATGTATCGGTCTTGCATGAATAAGTCGGCATGCAGACGTTCCATCATATCGACCCCTAGGCCCGCCCCCTGTACAGACCTTTTGGTCTTTGATATATGTTGGCATTTGTGGGAAGTTGATGCTGAGTCGACATCGGGCCTTACAGATTAGTCTTTTGTGTTAATTGCCGTCATTTACATCTGACGACGATACAGCTCACCAATCTCCAATGTACGAGTTGTCACAGCGAAACAGCTCACCAATTACCAGTATACGAGTTGTCAGAGCATTTCCATCATAGCTCTCTAGATTTGTATCTAATACCGCTTATGCCGGTGCTAGGGGCCGTGTGGTCATATCATCCAAGTTGCCACATGAACAGGTACAACAAAAGCGTACCTGAGATACAACACATATCACGAATCGTTAGATTCTTGGTATGTGCTTTAGAATAGGTTTACCAGAAGACTATTCTGTGAAGTCATGTGACGCAGTCAGTATGTCGGCACCTCTTCCCACTTCCCTTATATGTGTTGTAACTCTCTGCCGTGAATTTCATTCTCTCCGTATAGCCGTCATTATCAGGACTCGCCTCCATCTGGCCTGGGGTATCTCGGTAGAACAACGGTGCTGTCAAATATGACTTTTTAGCGTCACGCCCGTAGGATAACAGTGTTTCGATGTAGGATCGGTACTGGTACGTGTTCGTCGATGCGCTAACCAGTTTATCACTGAGTGATATATCCACTTGCTGGAATAGCGAATGGAGCCAGAGATTCACTGGACCCACGTGCGCATCTGCTTTGTGGACAGGTGATTTTAGCTTTCACGTATAGGTACGTATGTGCTAAATCCAGGTATGTCGTATCAGCGTTGGTGATGGTGAATTCAATGGGACCTGTGGCTGTAATGCTGGAGAGGGGAAGATGCTCCACCCATTGACCCTCCTCGGCACTGGTCTGGGTAGGTGGTACAGTCCACGTATCAAATTCACTGTTGGTAGAAGGACACGACTCCGCGTGGATGAAAGCCATGTTTTACGCAAAGATGTCTCGCGTCTTCGATGTGCGTCGTCCCT
Source organism: Hanleya hanleyi (assembly GCA_036873755.1). NCBI lineage: Eukaryota > Metazoa > Mollusca > Polyplacophora > Lepidopleurida > Hanleyidae > Hanleya > Hanleya hanleyi. Next base: position 74,086 of record JAVTVY010022379.1, read on the forward strand.
TGTTCGGTCGTCGACTGGTGTGCTGTCTCGGAACCACAGGTCAATTATGCTTTGAGCGCATGATACGTTGGGCTTTGGCGACCAGGACTCTTCCGGATTCTTTAGCTCGGCGTTTGACAGCTTGCCGAACCGGTACACCACTGATCGCATCCCCCAGGACTTGTAGACCGCCTCGTACCGCTTGTTTGCCGACTGCTTTGACGTCACGCGTCACCATCGAAAGAAAAGTGTTGACAATGCTGCCGAGTACATTGCCAATGCCATGCCCGCGCTGAAAACGTGCTCCGCTAAACACGGGTAGACTACCCCCGGCTTTTTTGGTGTAATGATCGACGTAGCTGGATGTATTGCATTGATAAGGCACCTTCATTATGCAAAGTGAACCGCTCGGACTTGACGGAAATGAAGTGTCAGTACCACTTTTCCACATTCGAATGCAATCGGTTGACCGGTATCGTCTCTTATATCGATAATGGAGCTAATATCGGTCTGACTGACCGGTAGATAAGCGATGTGCTTGAAACTGTGGGTAACTTGATCACCGTACTTGCTTTTCACCGGGCAGACGCGTAGTAGAGGTACGTTGTTGTCTCCGACAATGTGTGCATCGACCACGTCTGAATAGATGTACAGACCATACAAACCACCACGCATGTCAATTGTGCCGTAGGTGGACTGGGCGGTGAAGCCTACTTGGGTAGGACCCGCATACAGATTATCACGCAATCCTAACAGTTGTTTTAGACCTTTCCTCTTCTATACCCACGTTGGCAGTCAGTCTAGACTGGAACTTCTGATTGTATTCGTTGAACGACAGGAAAACGGAGTCTTTGAACGGGAGGGGTTCTGTCTTGTTAGCCACCCGACGACCGATCTTACCCTCCATGAGATCACACAACGCCTTGATGAACTCTTTGGGGGTGTGGTACTGGCCTTGAGGTAGTACAAAGAGATGCATCTTGCTTTTGTGCGTGATGACATACCACACCGTGTCATCTTTCACGATGTATCACGTATACGGGTACTGGATATCTACCAGACCACATTCCCAACGACCAGGCAGGTGCAAGGGTTGGGGTAACTGTGTTTCGTAGTGAGTTAAGGTATTGCTCGGTAACACCTTGGCCGAGCTGTTACTGGGTAGGATGAGGTAAAACATGGCGACTGAGCCTTCCTGCCACCGCTCCCGGTATTAATAGTTGTCCCAGGCCTTGGGCGGTTGTACCCGGCGTCGTGATCGTCGCGGTGACTTGCTATGTATCAAGGCTCTCGAGCGTTGGAGCCTCTTGACCAGGGGTGGTGTTTTAAAGGGGAGAAAAGAAGGTGCACGTCGTTGTGGTGTTTTGGATGGTGTCTCCGGTTTCCACTAGGCTTCCCAAGTCCGTGGGGGTTGCGTCTGTCGTTGCGACTTGCGAAGTGCACGTATCGGCGATTGCTGGGTCCGCTGCATCCAAGCCCAGCACTGGGGATTCTCCACCAATTCCTGTGGTACATGCATGTCTTTCAAGCCTTGAGCAAAGACATCCCATCCTTGAGGATCCGTGTGTGACCTGCGTTGACGCATTAAGTCATTCACTAAATCCGTCATGTGGGTACCGGGGACCACCTGGTTCTGTACCAGTAGTTCGCCTTTATCATTCCAAGTCTTGTTAGGATTATCTTTCACCCGTTGTAATACCAGACCAGCTTGTTTCTTGAACGATGCAGGTACACTCTTTAAGACGTCCTCTTCGACCCACTGTGGGGCTGTGGGTGGTACACCTGGTAATGGTGGCTGTTGGAGCGGTGCTGAGGTCGGCAGTGTGTCGCGTGGTGGTGGTGGTGGTGGTGGTGCTGGGGTAGAGAGAGTTTTGTATTGATTCATGAACGTTATGTATCGCTGAAGCGTCTCATTGTACCGTTGTACTTTCTCACCGTCGGTTAACCCCGGTCGTTGTAATATCTGACACATCTCTTCATCGAGTGTGTTTAAGGATAGCTGTCCCCTTAGAGGCAGTTTTTGCACCCCCGTGACAATTTGTCGTCTGTATCAATAAATATACAAGATAACCATAATAAACTATATATTTTATGAAAGCGTATATCGTAGGGATTCCAACTATATAATTTGTATAACCGACGCTGCTACTGCGTAGAAAATATTCCAATTTTAAAAAATTAAAATGAAAACAATAGCGTCCATTTTTCAATTGAAATTTCATGAAAACTGTTGGTCTTGTTTTAACTTTGATGGCATGCCTTGATAGGAGACAATTCGAACTGGTAATTGTTATCTCATTTTTTTAAATTTTTGCCTGGTTTTGTTTTGACAGCTATTTTACTAAAATAAATTGAAAAAACCGTACTATTTTACGGTCGTTTGTCTTAAAAGTTGAATAATTAAAAAACTAATCCGAACTTACAAAAAATGAGATAACTTTTACTAGACCATCTTATAAGTAACAAGCATGCCAAATTTCAAAAGCGTAGCATGGATGCTTTTCGAGGTATAAACGTTTAAATCTCGGATTTTGTACAAAAATGAAAGGTTAGAAATCGGGCAAAATGTGTCCAGCTATACATCTGATTTTTGCTTGAATTCTATTGTCAAATACATTTTTAATCTGTCTAATGGGACCAACTCGAATTCCTGTTTATTCTGGATAACTATTACACAAAGTTTTTTTCATCAAGGCAGTTGAAAGTCCAATTTAAACTTAAAAAACTTGCTAAAACTTGTTCAGCTCAGAATTGTTCACACCTGTGTCAGATCACTTCACGGCGGGTGTCTGAGTGAAGTGTCACTGTTATAATTAGAAACAAAAATACGGATGTTTGCATGGTTTTGATCAGAAAGGGGTAGATTAATGTAAATAAGTAGGACTAATAGATAACTAGCTTACCATAATACTGCGGAAATGAGTTATGGAAAGGGAAAAAATTTAACAGACAAAAATAATAGTAGCCAAGCCCAAGCTAAGGCAATCTGTTTAATTGTTCCAGTGCCTCGGAAATCCTAATATTGAAGCGCTTCTATTTATAATTTTGATTTCATTCACCAAATGTTAGAGGAAATAGTGAATATTTGAATGAAGAAATAATGAAAATGACCAATTTTGACCCTCTAAGGGGACAGCTATCCTTAACGTACTGACGGTAGAGGGTACGGGGTATGGTAATTGGAGGCTTTGAAGGAGCCGTGGTTCAACGAGGACCATTTTTTTGTGTGGTTCGTTGTCGGCCTGACAGTCCGCCCAATATCGGCCCCAACACGGAAGCGGCCAACGGTGCTAAGATTGCCCCGAGAAAGCCATCTTTCTGTAAAACCTTTTTCTTCTTAGCCTGAGATACTTTTTATCTGACTAGGGTTCGGAGACCTGTCTTATGCTTGACCAACTTGGTCTTCTGAGCCGAAGTCAGTGGGACGTTGCCTTTTAACAGGTTATACCCGATCTCGCCCAGACAGCGTACAAGGTCAGGGTCCGCGCCGCGTACAATGGTTCGGACCAACTCGGGTGGGACTGTCTTCAATACACGGAGCGTCGGGCGTGCTTCCGTACTCGTGCAGACATCATGCGCAACTAATGCCGGACCCCTCAACCCTACCCTTTTTATTATGGGTCTACAAAGACAACATAAACAAGGAGGGTGTGTTCTATATATTTTATTATCCCCAGCATCAAACACACACACCAGCTGGGGGGGGGGGGTGCCACTGTGGGTGTGTTTACATTATTTTTGCAAGTACACGTGGTGGGGGTCTCCGGGAAAGATACCGGTCCGTAGTCGAAGGTGGTCGGGGGTGGTTTGCTTCAGGTCGAAAAGCATATACCCATACTGAGGAGTTGTCGCATCTTTAAAGGCTTCCAATGCAAACTGTGTGCGGCCGGGGTACATCTGTCTCGCCAGGTGCAGCAGTTGAGTGGTATCTCTCGGGTTTTTGAAGACCACCACGTAGTGGGCAATTAAGCTGATGTTCCGATGTTCATTGTTTTTACTGAAAAGATTCCGCACAATGTAGATGATGCTGAGACATCGATGATGGCTGCCTTTGGTGAAGCGTTGGGTGCCCGTGCATCCGTCTCCGCCATGATATCATCCAGAACCACCAAGGTGTCCGGTTCCAAATCGGCCAGTTTGGGTAGCCCTTCCAGGAAGGTGATGTTGAAAATTGCTGCACACGCCGCCTGCCATTCTCCGTAACATCACACGACCCGGGCAATGGATGGTGTGATCATGTTGTGGGCGTAGTGGAGAAGTTTCTGGACGAAGTGTGTTTTGCCAGAACCCGTCGGTCCTGCGATGACGCAAGTGAAGAGATGTTGCCACCGGGGGCCCATGGTTGAACGTGTATCCGCTGTCGTGGTAACCCGCTCTTGTAAATTTGGTACGAGTGAACCGGAGTCGTCGGTACGTCAACCTCGGTTGCAATACTTGGTGTAGGTGTTGATGTGGACTGTATACTCAGTGTGGAGCTCGATGTTGATGTGGACTGTATACTCGGTGTGGTGGTGGTGGTGGTGGTGGTGATGATTGGGGTCGTTTCGATCACGGGGTTGACTGGTGTACAGAAGGTCTGTAAACTGGTTTGATTGGCACTCACGGTTGGTGTTCTAGGTTGGTTAAGTAGAGAAATGAGGTACATGACGTCGTAAAACTTACCGCCGTATAAAATACCCAGCAGGGTTACCAATGTCACCACAAAGCCCACTTGCGCTTTGCGCGTTTTGGGAAACGTAATGTTCAGAGGCGGTCGTTGTTTGTTCATAGCACTGTGTTCATGATATGGTCGAGCGTGGAATGAACGATGACGGCAGTGATGTCCGGCCTTATAACCGTTTCATCTGGTTGGCTGGGACCCAGGAATTGAACAAGCTGGGCCACCCTTGCCATTTCACGAGATGCATGGTCTTACCTCGCCGCCGCTCCGTTTTCACGATACGTTCCACAGTGTAGTAGTCTTGTGCTGTTTTCACCCCGGGCTGTAATTCTACGTCGTAAAAGGTTCCTAGCAACTTTTCCCCTTGAAGATCTGTCGGGGTATGCGCCGTTTGATCACGAAGTGCTCATCGCTCCAGTTGGGGAGATAACTCAATGTATCTTAGGACCTGTCAACATATACGCGATAATTTTAGTTCCATTTAGCCAATATTGCGTTAAGTGTTTTAGCTTACCAGCTACACTATTATGGCAACTAATCGCGATAAATATCCTAATAAAAAATCATTGTGGAACCACGTCACAATATTATCGTACAAACTTCAAAGGCTAGATTTATCAATCTGCAAAACACTGAATTTAATAGTCACAAAGGAGTTCATGCAATCTACCAGCTTCACCATTACCAACTTCACTGGGCATGCAGCATTATCAACAATTAACAAAACATGCACAATATACGAGAGATGTCAACAGTTCATATAAGGCATGATTATGACACATATAACATGATCATTCGAGGGAGAGAGAGAAAGTTAAGGTTAGACCTCGCGTTCAATACATGCTACCAACCTGTCTGAGGATTCAGTCCAGAATGTTCCAAGAAAGTTACAAGAATACAATGTCTTAGAGTTCGCTGGGATATGACCCATTTCTGTAAATTACACACTGTTCATCTCACGCACTATTGTCAATGAGTGGGAACTTCACAACGCCAGGCAGAAAGTTCAGGAAAGTCCAGGCAGAAAATATACCACAGCACAGTTATGTTTTCAATCACTATGGCCATTTACAAGGCTCTGTTAAGTAGAACGAATCAAACTGTACCTGTATATACTGTTTCCACGGAATGGACTCGTTCCAGAGGTTTCTGGCACACGCTGTCACGTCACCAAGGAAGAGGAGAAACATGTCGCTGTTATAGGAAGGAACAGTGCTTGGGTCGAAATTTTATCACTGAGATGGACATCACTCACGCAGTTGTGGACACAATTCCGAAATTCCTTCCAGTGAGAATCACAAGGCAGTTCAAGGAGAGCTCCTATGAAGAAGAACTGAAGAGGATTGCAAACGCCATCATGGTCAAAGCACCGGAACCAAACATGTGCACTAGTCACCGTCCGGGTGACTACTTCATTGAATGCAGGAATAGAGGAGAGCGGGAGGTGTGACACCAAGTAAAATAGTCATGTGGCAGCCTTGATGTACAGGATGAAGGAAGACCCGGCTTACTCACAAATACTGGGCTGCACCATCGCGTGTCGACAGATGAGGAACCGCCCCACCGTGCGACATTTTCCAATAGTTCAGACGATTATTGGTGCGTTCGTGCCCGTCCACACGAGCTGACGTGAAGGACTTGCAAAAGAAAGATGGGAGAAATGGCTGCAGGCAACCGCAGCAGAGGAGATGGAAGATGACGACCATTCCATCATTCTGGAATATTACAAAAAACATTATAATAAAATGATGAAGGACCATGGGCTCCCCGCACCGACCGCAGAAGAAGAAAGAAGGAAGAGAGAAGACGGTGGGTCCAGGAACGGAGGGCAACGTGATCCAGCATCAAGACGGGTCGCCAAAGAGCGTCAGTAGCTCGTGGACGGGTCCTCGCGAATGGCAGCGAGGCTATCACCACCGCATTCTGGCTGTAGTCTCACGATCCTCCAGTTGTATCCAAAAGAAAATTGTTTTCATCCTGGCAAGCTCGCCATTATGAAATTTTAGGTCTTCAAGACGACAGGGCTTGTGCGCGTGATCTTTAAGATGTTGTAACGCATAGACGTCCCAGACACAGGGATGGTCTTCATAAAACCTATACAATAATAGTTTCCAAGGTCCGGCTTCTGAGATTTCTCGAAGGCTTGACAACCTCTTTAAATGAGAGAGGATACAACGAAAACGTCTATTGAATATTAAGCCGATTTATTGTAAATTCATTCCACCTAACTTAGAAATGACCGGCATCATTTGGCAGGCAGACTAGCACAACTTCATCAACATCAGACCATTCTGTAAACAGTCACTTCGGAACTGGAGATAGCAATAACTATTATCGGAGACATGAGCCTCTGTGAGACTTGATGGTTTAGCCATCAGGGAGACCTGGTGTTACTAGCCTGACTATATGTGCCGTTCATTCCGTTATATACAAAGCTAGACGTTACAATGTCAATTTAACCCGAAATAAATGTTCTTACAAATTCGGTACAATTATGACTAGCAAATCACAAAACTGTCGCATTATATAAATTCATTCGTCAAAACCAAGGTTAACTCATTACGCTTACATAAGCGGTTTCTATGTTATCCTGTAAATTTGAATTTACATAACTGATTCTCACAAATAGTTGTGTTTGCAATAACCTACCTAAAGGGTCATGGAATAGTATTTCGGAAATAGTTTTGTCAAAACACATCACAATATCAAGGTTGCATGCACACAGATTTATATAAAATTTTAAATGAAAAGCCGAAATTTATGCATTTATATGGTGGTCAAGAAGCGACATCTTACATATCTTTTATGCATTTATATGGTGATCAAGAATCGATATTTCACAAGGTGTGCAGTGGAAATGGTGTTTATCTGCGCATGAGCAGTGGAAAAGGGGCATTTGAATGGACGTTTTGCGGTCGAGATGGACCATTCGTGGTCCGAATGGGTCTTGTGGGGTATCTGTTTGGAGCATTTATGGGGGAGAGTCCAACTGGACTGATGTGTACTGGAAATGCCGAAAAGGGCATTTGAGTGGACGTTTTGGGGTCGAGATGGACCATCCATGGTCCGAATGGGTCGTATGGGGTATCAGTTTGAAGCACTCATAGGGAAGCATCCAAATGGACTGGGATGTCGTGGAAATGCCATCCATCGGCGCATGCGCAGTCGGGCAGTAGTAGAAAAAGGGCATTTGAATGGACGTTTTGGGCTAGAGGTGGACCATCCGTGGTCCAAATGGGGCGTTGGTTGTGTCATACTGAAGCTCTCGTGGGACTGGTGTGTAATGGAAATACTGTCAATCTGCACATGCGGATTCGTGGAGTAGAAGAAACGAGAGATCCTGAAGGATCTTGGCGCCCACCATTGTCCGATAATTGTAAGCTAATGACAAGAGGATCTTTTTGTCCATTGTTACTAAGAACAAACGAATGATTTGTAATTTTGTTTGCAGAATTTTGAATTTGGGTGAAAAAGATCGAAAAAGGGACACTGAGAAACACCAAGATATTATCTATCTACGGTTCAGGAGTTTCAAGATTTCTAGAAACTGTACTTGATGTCGGTTGTTATAGTACAAGTGAAAGGAGCAAAGTTAGTCTGAAAGTGAATGTCCGGAGGATCCTTCGTCTTCGTTTTGTAGTAATTTTTTTTTTGCACGTGTCATCATTGGGTACTGGAAGCGAAGACTAATCTCTTCGACACTTTGGCATGATCCCTGATTATCTCCCTTGGATCGAAACACGCAGTAGTCTACAGTTGTCGAGTTGTGACGTTGTTTCACAAGAGTGACGTCCCTTCGGCAGACAAAACGGTGGGGTAGTTCACCTGCAACGGCATGGACTAAAGTAAACTGATTTAAAATTTGAAAAAATACATTTTAATTCGGAATCATTTGAACTCCTTGATATAGAAGGTGAAAGTATGGATATTCTCTATAGTCAATATATAGAATATGCCCCATCGTTTGATAAGCCGACTCTTGTGGTGCAAGATCGCAACTCGGGAATACAGTATTAATTTGAAGCGTAACTTGGATTTTCGAATCGGACCAAAAAGGTATCTTGCACAACTGGACCACAAGGGGAACCTGTATACCAAATTTGAGAAAGATCCATGAGGTACTTCCTGAGAAATCACGATACAATTTCATGGGGAAATCCAAAATGGCCGCCTGGAGGCCATATTGGATTTTCGAATCAGACCAGAAAAGGTATCTTGCACAACTAGACACCAGGGGGAAATTTGTACCAAATTTGAAAAAGATCCATGCAATAGTTCCTGAGAAATCGCAATAACAAAGTCTCATGGGGAAATCCAAGATGGCCACCTGGTGGCCATATTGGATTTTGGAATCGGACCAGAAAAGCTACCTTGCACAACTAGACCACAAGAGAAATCTGTGTACCAAGTTTGACAAAAATCCATGCGTCAGTTCCTGAGAATTCAAGATAGCAAAAATTTATGGGGAAATTCAAAATGGCCGCCTGGTGGCCATATTGGATTTTCGAATCGGACCGAAAAAAGTATCTTGCACAACTGAACCACAAGGGGAAGCTGTGTACCAAATTTGAGAGAGATCCATGCAGTACTTCCTGAGAAATCACGATAAAGTTTCATGGGGAAAACTAAGATGGCTGCCTGGTGGCCATATTGGATTTTCAAATCGGATCGAAAAAGGTATCTTGAACAACTAGACGCCAAAGGAAAACTGTGTACCAAATTTGAGAAAGATCCATGTAGTACTTCCTGAGAAATGACGATAACAATGTTTCATGAGGAAATCCAAGATGGCTGCCTGGTGGCCATATTGAATTTTCGAATCGGACCAGAAAAGGTATCTTGCACAACTAGACCCCAAGGGGAACCTGTGTACCAAATTTGAGAAAGATCCATGCAGTACTTCCTGAGAATTCACGATAACAAATTTTCATCGGGAAATCCAAGATGGCTGCCTGATGGCCATATTGGACTTTCGAATCGGACCAGAAAAGATATCTTGCACAACTAGACCCCAAGGGGAACCTGTGTACCAAATTTGAGAAAGATCCAAGCAGTAGTTCCTGAATCCTGAGAAATCACGATAACAAAGTTTCATTGGGAAATCCAAGCTGGCCGCCTTGTGGCCATATTAGATTTTCGAATCGGACCAGAAAAGGTATCTTGCACATCTAAACCCAAGGGGAACCTGTATACCAAATTTGAGAAAGATCCATGCAGTAGTTCCTGAGAAATCGCGATAAAGTTTCATGGGTAAAACTAAGATGGCCGCCTGGTGGCCATATTGGATTTTCAAATCGGACTGAAAAAGGTGTCTTGCACAACTGGACCCCAAGGGAAAACTGTGTATCAAATTTGAGAAAGATCCATGTAGTACTTCCTGAGAAATGACGATAACTATGTTTCATGGGGAAATCCAAGATGGCCGCCTGGTGGCCATATTGGATTTTCGAATCGGACCGGAAAGGGTATCTTGCACAACTAGACCCCAAGGGGAACCTGTGTACCAAATTTGAGAAAGATCCATGCAGTACTTCCTGAGAATTCATGATAACAATGTTTCATCGGGAAATCCAAGATGGCTGCCTGGTGGCCATATTGGATTTTCAAATCAGACCAGAAAAAGGTATCTTGCAGATCTAAATCCCAAGGGGAGCCTGTGTACCAAATTTGAGAAAGATCCATGCAGTAGTTCCTGAGAAATCGCGATAAAGTTTCATGGGGAAAACTAAGATGGCCGCCTGGTGGCCATATTGGATTTTCAAATCGGACCGAAAAAGGTGTCTTGCACAACTGGACCGCAAGGGAAAACTGTGTACCAAATTTGAGAAAGATCCATGTAGTACTTCCTGAGAAATGAAGATAACTATGTTTCATGGGGAAATCGAAGATGGCCGCCTTGTGGCCATATTGGATTTTCGAATCGGAACAAAAAAAGGTATCTTGCACAACTAGATCCCAAGGGGAACCTGTGTACCAAATTTGAGAAAGATCCATGAAGTAGTTCCTGAGAAATCGCGGTAACAAGAATTGTTTACGGACGGACTGACGACGGACGGACGACGGACGGACGCCTCGACGGACGGACGGACGACGGACCACGGACGAAAAGTGACGGACGAAAAAGCATTTGGGTGGATCTTTAAGGGCAGAGGTGAGCCATCCGTGATCCAAATGGACCATCTGCTCTTGTCCGTGTATTTTGGGGTAGGTGTCATTTTTTTCTTGTGACATAAACTATGGGGTGTGTCTCCTTGTTTTCTCTGTCTCACGCTGCAGAGTACGATGGAAGGGGTCACGGAACCAATGGTTGACTTCCGCATGAAAGTTACCGTGCGTAGACAGTGCGCATGCAGGTCTAGGGTCGACCTTTCGGGATAGACGTGGACCATCTTTGGTCCGAATGATTCGTGTGAGGTGTCATATTGAAGCACTCCTGCGGGAGATTACAACGCATATAAGGCACATGACTTCACAGTATAGTCTACTGGTTAACATATTCTAAAGCACATACCAAGAATCTAACGATTGGTGATATGTGTCCGACTGGGGAGGTGTGTTGTGAATCTGCTGTAAATCTGCGCATGCGCAGCCAGGAAATATTTGAACCGTGTAGGGTGTCATATTGAACCGCTCGTGGGTTAGATTCCGACTGTATTGCTTAGTATTGGAAGTGCTATCAATTTGCGCATGCGCAGCCGGGTAGTAGTAGAAAATGGGCAGTTGGATGGTCGTTTTGGGGCAGCGATGGATCATCCGTTGTCCAAATGAAGCTTTTATCCGGTAGAATCAGGCTGGTGGTGATACGCACATGTGCACTGGGAAGTTGTAGACAAATAGCAGTTTCAGAGGGGCTGAATATGGTTTGGTTTGGTTTGGTTTGATTGGGCACTCCATCGTATTACAATGGGCACAGGTCATACAGAGTATGCCGTGCAACCCGTTCCCCCACACCGCCCTACACATGCTCCCTCCTACCAATGACGCATAGCCATCGGTAATTCTCCACTATATCTTCTTTACATCTGTATCCATATCATCTAATTTTGATCCGGTCCCATACAGAGTATGCCGTGCCACGCGTTCCCCCACACCGCCCTACACATACTCCCTCATGTCAATGACGCATAGCCATCGGTAATTCCGCATTATATCTTCTTTACATATATATCCATATTATCTAACCTTGATCAGGTCCCCAGTCTTCCCTCTATTTCTCTTAATCATCTCTATATATTCACCAATTATTTCACCCATTTCTCTTTATTTTCCCCAATAAAATACCCCAATATTTCCCGTCATTTTGCCTATTTCCCGAAATCATAAATCCAGTGCCATGGAAATTTCACCCAGTATTTCTCATTTTCCTCAATGCAATATCCCACTATTTTTCCCTTATACAGAGTATGCCGTACAACGCGTTCCCCCACACCGACCTTATATACACATGCTCCCTCATACCAATGACGCTATATTCACCAATTATTTCACCCATTTCTCTTCATTTTCCCCAATAAAATACCCCAATACTTCCCGTCATTTTGCCTAATTCCCGAGATCATACATCCCGTGCCATGTAAATATCACCCAGTATTTCTCATTTTCCTCAATGCAATATCCCACTATTTTCCTTTTATTGTGCCTATTCAGCTAATGTCATAACATACAACGCCTTATACACACCTGTGCTTTCCCCAAGTATTTTCACTTGTTATTCTCTATCATATATCCCAGTAAATTCCCTCATTGTGCATATTCCCACTGTTTTCTGTAATCAACTCTCTTAATATTTCCCTTATTTTCCACGATCAAATATGCCCGTATATCCCCTCGTATCCATCCCCTCAGGATAATATAATCCAATGCCATAGCTTTCATCATCCAGCATTCCCAGGATCCAGCCTATGTGCATGTATGTTCCCTTGTGTCACTGGTAAATAATTCCTGATGCTTACTTCTCCCCATCATCTCTGATTCTATTTGAATAATCTTGCCATTTCCCCTGACCCGTATATACCTGATTCACCTAGTCCAACTCTTTTCGTACTTCCCAAACATCCCTAATAAAATCGTTAATGAGACCACTCTCCTGTCTATTCAATGGGTGTGTACCTAATCCAAGTACCTCAGTTAGACATGTATTGTCCCCGTCATCCCAGCTCACTTTCTGCCACTGTATCCCATTCATAATAGTCTTTTTGAATAACTTCTTTTTCAGCACCACTCTTTCTGCGTTAAATCTGACACATTTTAGTATTATGTGTTTACTATCTTCCACTTCTCCACAAGTTCTACACTTCTTTTCTTCCAAGTCCCTCTTCAGTCTACTTCGAGTTGCCAATGACCCGACTCTAGCTTTTGCCAACCAAGAAAAATCTCCCATCCAGTCAACATAATTCTCACGCTTAGCAAATTCTTTGTTCCCATACACCTGAAGTGAGATCTTACTATTCACACCTTCCCTCCAGCTGTCCTCCCATCCATCCTGAATTTTCAGGAGTACTTCTTTTTCCCACTGTTTACTCCCATTTTCTATCATCGATACAATATCATGCCGTCGTCTTATTATATCTAGTTCCCCAAACCATCCTGTGCGTTTGTTTATTCTGATTCCTTCCTTCCACACTATCTTAGCCCATCTGTCCTCATCCATTAAACTAAGCCGTCCATAATAGTTAAGCTTCAATCTGCTAACTTTCTCTTCCATCCTTGTCCATCCAAGCTCCCCATAAATAGCTTCCGTTGCTGCTAGCCTGTTTACCCCTAGGATCCATCTGCCAACCTGGAGCTCCACCAAATTTAGAGCCTCTACCGTTTGCCTATCAAGCTCTACAATTTCCACTCCATATAAAATCCTGGGGATAGCTACTCTCTCACAAAGTATCCTGGCACACATACTACGATTACAGGAGTTGCTACTTATAGACTTGATCAATCCGAGCATTTGTTTAGCCTTTCTGACCATTGACTGTTTTTGACTGACAAAAATACTTCCCTTCGTCCTCACTTTAACTCCCAAATACTTGGATTCGTCCACCTCTCCTATCTCCTATCTCCATATCATATTCTTCGCCTTCCTTCACATCAATTTTTCCTAGTTTCCATTTAGTATTACCATGTTTAACTTGTCCACTAACCATAACAGCACTCTTTATGGGACTATCAAGATCTTACGTTCAAAACCAAATATTCCTGCTATGTCAAGTAGAATCTGTAATTCCTTTCTCTTTTCTGCTAGTAACAGAATATCATCTGCGAAGAAGACCCCAGGCATAATTTGTTTTCCTATCTTAATGCGCACCCCTGATGCTAATAACCGCCTCCCTAACTCTGCAAGGTACAAGGCGAATAATAATGGAGACAAAACACAACCCTGTTTCAATCCTTCTTTTAGCTCTATGAACTCTGTCTCAACATCCCCGAAGCCTATCTTGAATTTGACTTCTTCATATAAACTTTTAACTATATTCAAAATCTTGCCACTATAACCTAACCCTTGAAGAACTGCCCATAGTGCTTCTCTCCATACTCTGTCATATGCTTTTCTTATGTCTATGAATGCCAAGCAACTGCCCTGGTGTATAGCCCTCCTCTGTTCTAGTATTTGTGTCAATATAAAGAGGTTATCTTGACACATTCTATCCCTCCTAAATCCGGCTTGAACTTCCCCCAGTAAACCCCTGGATTCTACATCTCTCTGAAGTCTGTTACCTAAGATCCTTACAAACACTTTCCCAACATTGCTAGTCACGGTTATCCCCCTGTAATTGTCTAGTAACTTTTTATCTCCTCCCTTATGTAACAGGGTCATCCTAGCTACTTTCCATACCATCGGAATCGTTTCATCGTTCCATATTCTACATAGGAGTATATAGAGACATTCTACTAACCGCTCACCACCCTCTTTCAGAAACTCATTTGGGATGTTATCCATTCCCATAGCTTTTGATCGCTTTAGCTGTTTGATATTCATCTCTAATTCCTCTATTTCAGGTTCAGCTAGAATGGATTCCATCTCTATATGTTCATCGTTCAAACATTTTTTCTCTTCCTGTCTTATATTCTCTAATATAACTTCATCTGCTGCTCTATGTTCATGCTCCCTGCTCACCTCCTCCCATTTTGTTTCCACCATTTCCTTAATATATGCCTTGCTCGTTGTCACCCCTTGAGTTGTTTTTAATGCCCCTGTTACCACCGGCTTATTCCCTTCATTCACAAACCTCCAAAATGTTTTACTCCCTTCCTTACCTTCCCGCTCGATTCTACAAATTATCTCTTGATTACGTATTCTTGTAATGTCACAGGATATGTCTCTAACCTGTTTTCTTTTCCGTTCATATTCAGTTCTAGCCCTCTCCACTATCTCTTTCGTTTTACCACTCCCACACAAAGATACTGTTTTTAATTCCTGACGAGCTGCACGTCTTTCAGTCTTGCCCGCCTTAGGTCACTGTTTCCTCGTCTTTTCCCAAATGTACACTTCACCCATGGGATATTCTGTCGTGCAGCGTCTATTAACCTTTTGTTAAACATTTCAACCATCATTTCTACCAAACCCTGTTCACCCCCAGTTACCAGTTTCTCTATCTCCGTTTCCCAGTCCAAGAATTCGTATTCAACATTCATCCGAAACTTTTCCCAATTTGTTTCTTCATTGATAACCCATCTATACTGCATCTTTTGCTTCCCATACTCCTTCTGTATGTCTTGTGACATTTTCATCATAACCCAGTTATGGTCACTACCTATATCATAGTTATAGTCATCATCCACAACCATGAATTCGACATTTCCCAACTCCTGTTCACTTATCAGAATATAATCTACCACTGTTTTCAATTCTCCACTCTCCCTTGTCCAAATCCCTGAACATTTGTTGGATCTATTTACAATGTATAGCTCCTGACTTGCTTCGAGGTCCAATATTCTTTTCCCATTCAAATTCTTACCTGCTTTGTTACCCGGAATCCCCTCTCCCACTTTGTTCCCTATATGTCCATTCAAATCACCCAACAAAATGATACTATACCCCATTTCTTCCAACCTTGCAATTTGTGCTGTTACTAAATTCCAAGATTCCAAGATCTCTCCACATCTTGCTGTGCTGCATACATCACTCCCACTGCATATTTCCCACCAAAATCCCCGGATACCCACAGTATTTCATTGATAATTTCACCCCATTCCTCTCCTTCCTTGCTTAACCCCATATCTTCCATCGTTATCTCATACCCCTGTCTTTTCTTTTTTACCGCCACTGCTACACCACCCCCTCGCTTATCCCCCTTCGTCCTTCTGCCCTCAAATAACCTGTACCCCGCCATTAACCCATCCAGTTTCGCTGACCCTTTACACAAGTGGGTTTCAGCCATGCCGACTATATCTAGATTTGCAGTCTCTGCAATCTCACATACTTCTCCTAATTTCCCATATAAACCTGCTACCTGATCAATCTTCCCGATCCCATTTATGTTCACAAAACCCATTGTCCAGCAGTTCTTAGATTTCCTCGTCCGGGCCCTTCTTGTTCTACCATACCTCTTTTTTCTGATCTTACTCCTCTCCCCACCCTCCCTCCCAGGGCCCTGATCTAGTTTAAATGCACCTTGGACCGTGTTTCCAATTTAATTGCACAAGCCAGCCCCCTGACAAAATAAACCAGTCCATCTCCACATACATCTAAGTGTAATCCATCCTTAAATCTCCCTCTCTCTCTGACAGGACTTCCATCTTTCCAAAAGTTCCTATGTTCACAGAAACCCCATCCCATTTCTTTCGCTGCAATTTCTAAGTCAGAATTCAACTGATTTATCAAACAATTGGTGGCGTCCCCATCCCGCGTTCTCGGCAGTATCCCTGATATTACTCTTGGTAATTCCCCATATAGTTCCTCGGCCAGTTTCATTAACTCCCATGTTTCTCTCGTTATATATTCTTTTGCTACTGTCCCATTTTTGACATAGTTTGTCCCGGCATGAAACACTAGACAAGATAACTCATCCTCTCCCACTAACTCATCCACTAACTGTTGGAGGTTCGCACGTATCTGTTCAACATTGAACCCAGACAAGCTGTTCACCCGTACACTGCAGCCATTTCCAAGCATAGCTTGTAGCCCCTGTTGTATTGGTCGCACAATAGAATCCCCTACTACAGCCACCACCTTACATCTTGTATTTTCTTCCCTTGAGTGCATATGCATACCCATTTCCTGTGCATACAAAATTCGTCCAATATCGTGCCCCTCCTGGTTCCCTACTTCATCTCCAACCTGGCACATGTGTATACTTCCATCTATATTTGAGATCTCCATCCCTCTTTCTACTCCTGTGACATCATTCTCCATATTTCTGATGTTCGACATGGGTTCCCCTCTGTCGTCCACCTGTATAACTATTCCATCCCTCTCTCTCTCTGCTTTTTCCGCCTTTCCTCTCTTGTCTTTCTTCTCCCCCTCGCCCGTTTCCCTAGACACCCGTATATCTCTACTAACCTCACATATATCTGGGACATTAA